>JBBPBX010046671.1:3358-15721 GCA_038048925.1 Garcialebias charrua | reverse complement strand
CAGACCTAATCACTCTTGTGCGAAGCAAGCAGTGAGTGAGCACGGTGACAGTTGGATGTTACGATACTTGCAGATGAATATCGATTTTTTTTCTAGGAAAGAAAAAAATCGATATATATTGCAAAATCGATATTATTACACAGCCCTAATACTTATATATACAGAGAACCCCCGACCTACGAACGAGTTTGGGACCTAAGAACCGTTCGCAGCTCGATCCGTTCGTAGGTAGGGGGTGAAAATTATATTAAAAAAAAAAAATTATTCATTCATTCATTCATTCAACCCTTATTTATCATGCTAACGGAGCGTGCGCACATTTAATCATGTACAGTAGTGTACTGTAATGTTAAACATTGCTATTCACATTTACAGAATAAATAAAAATATATTTTCTTACTTTGAGATGGTCAAAGCCGACATCTTAGGTTGCCATGCGTTGATTGTTGTCGGGCCTAGCAGCCCCGCCGGCCGGCCAGTGAACCACCGCAGCCGCTCCAGACCTGTGTTAGCTAGCTGGCTAGCTTCTGCTAGCCAAGCCATGAGCTGGTGTTGGAGCGGCGGCGCGATCAATCTGCAGCTTCTGCTGCTGCCTTAGACATCCACAAAGTTCACAGAGACGTTTCCAGCTCGTAATTAATCCATATGAAGCCATCCTGGTCACCAGTCTTCGGCCGGCTACCGTGTTAGCTCCCGTGTTAGCTTCTGGAGCTAGCCAGGCCGGAGGTGTAGCCAGGCCGGCCGGAGGTGTTCGCACGGCGGCCTGGCACGATCGGCGATAAATCCGCTGCTGCTTGAGACATCCACAAAGTTCACAGAGACGTTTCCAGCTAGTAATTAATCCATATGAAGCCATCCTGGTCACCAGTCTTCGTCCGACTCTCGGCAGCTAACCTAAGATGGCGTCCGGTGTTCTACATTAATTTGTGACCGGAGACCCTAGTGACTGAACCTAAAATAGCGTCCGGTGTTCTACATTAATTTGTGACCGTGTAAACTGAAGACCTACTTCCTGTTGCCCAATATTGCTCAAAAATTGCTCAAAAATGATCAGAAATGATCTTTTTTATCATAATTATTATTTATAAAGCCTTTAAAACAACCAGAGCTGCAACAAAGTGATGTACACATGAAATTAAGAACATTTAAACACAAAAAAAAAAAAAAAAAAATTTTTTTTTTTTTTTAATTCATATTTTTATTAAATATGATATGTTCGTAAGTCCCGTGGTTCGCAGGTCGATGGGGTCGTAGGTCGGGGGTTACCTGTACAGTGGTGCTTGAAAGTTTGTGAACCCTTTATAATTTTTTCCCCTCAAATTTATTCATTTTAAAATACAACAATAATTTAGTTTTGATCATTTAGTTTTGTTTTAGGTCATTAAAAATGACTTAAAACATCATCAGATTTTCACACAAGTCCTAAAAGTAGATAGAGAAACCTCCTTGTGCAAGGGTCGTCTTTTGGACAACTGTCAAGTCAGAAGTCTTCCCCGTGATTGTGTAGCCTACAGAACTAGACTGAGACCATTTAAAGGCCTTTGCAAGTTTTAGAAGAAACTCTTTCTTCTTCTCTGCAGTTCAGCTCCAAAAGTTTGTCTTATATTGCACACTGAAGCTGCCGAGCTCAAGCAGAGACACATAACATACTAAAAAAAAAAGAGGTTTTACTTTGACCCATTTATAAATGCTTCTAATCATCTTTATTATTGCCTTGATTCTCAATCCTTTGACTCCAAATGAAGGCATTAATTGTGTGTAATTCAACATTTTCATCTTAAAAAAAAAAAAAAAGACATTTCAGGGTAAACAGTAGTAGGGGTGTGAATCTCTCAGTGTCTGGAGAATCGATTCGATTCCGATTTTTGGTGTCACGGTTCGATTCAAAATCGATTCAGAAACGATTTTTGATTCAGAAATGATTTTTCTATTAAAATGGTCATAAATTTAGTTTCAGTTTTGTAACTGACAAGCTGAAAAGAATAAACAACAATGTAAACAAATGGAACATTTATTTAAAACAATAATTTTAAACTGAGAATATTAAACAACAATGTAAACAAATAGAACATTTATTTAAAACAATAATTTTAGGTTCCTTATTGTATCAAAATTTTATGCATCATTTGATATTTATACCAAAAATAGGAACAAATTATACAGGAATGCATTCAATTCTGTAACTTAAATTACCAGTATTAGGTCAGCTTAGTTGCCTGGACTTCTCTAAAACAATAAAAGAAAAAGAAAAATCTAGGAACAAATAATTCATCCATCCATCATCTTTATCCACTTCTTCCTTTAAGAGTCACAGGGGTCACTGGTGTCCAGATTATTTAAAAAAAATATTTTTTTTCCTGCACCCCTAGTAAACAGCAATTAAAAATATACAATTTGGAAAAAATTTAAACGCAAAGTGACAAAACCGAACAAAAGCAGGTGTTGAAATGAATTTTCTCTGCCACAGACGCTTAAAGACTAAAACCTGAAATAAATATATGTTAAAAAAAATACAAATAATCCTTTCTGACTCAGGTTTTGTGTAGTACTGAATTGTGTTGTTTGTGCACACGTGAGGCCCGAACACAGCTGTCCCAACCGCCAGCCACGGTTTAGAAAAGGTTTCTGTAAATACGCAAGGGACGTGTCTCAAAACGGGTGCAGCCAAACACAACTAATTAGATTAATTGGCAACAGGTCAGTAACTTGGGATGTAAAAAACATCCCGGAGAGGCCGAGTCTTTTTAGTAAATACGAGGGGGAGGGGTGTCCCACAAACAACCCAACAACGTGAGAACGATTTGGGACTTTTATCATCCACAGAATTTCATGAAAACATTTAGACATTAAAAACTTTGTGTACAGAAGAAATAAAGCTTAAAAAAGTCTAACCCTGAAGCTCTCGAGAGAACTGCATTAAAAACAAACAGTTCCAGCACTTGGAGGGTTCAGGAACTTTACTGAAATCAATAATCAATGAACGCAGATATTCACTTTACAACCAATCACACGTTCATGTTTTACTACAGAAACAAAATAACACGAGCATCCAGAAACTCTGCTGCCTTGTCTGCTGGGCTCAAAATGAACTCAGGTGATTTTAAAATCTGTCCTGTGAGACACCGACTCTAAAAACCAAGTCTTCAAAATCAAGAAGGAGACGTTGTCCACACGAAACCTCCTGGTTAGAATCATAAAACTGAAGCTGCATTTCTAACATCCTTCTACCAATATACCCACCGTCCCTCCTCTGGACATGTCCAAACCACCGTCCCTCCTCTGGACATGTCCAAACCACCGTCCCTCCTCTGGACATGTCCAAACCACTGTCCCTCCTCTGGACATGTCCAAACCACCGTCCCTCCTCTGGACATGTCCAAACCACCGTCCCTCCTCTGGACATGTCCAAACCACCGTCCCTCCTCTGGACATGTCCAAACCACCGTCCCTCCTCTGGACATGTCCAAACCACCGTCCCTCCTCTGGACATGTCCAAACCACCGTCCCTCCTCTGGACATGTCCAAACCACCGTCCCTCCTCTGGACATGTCCAAACCACCGTCCCTCCTCTGGACATGTCCAAACCACCGTCCCTCCTCTGGACATGTCCAAACCACCGTCCCTCCTCTGGACATGTCCAAACCACCGTCCCTCCTCTGGACATGTCCAAACCACCGTCCCTCCTCTGGACATGTCCAAACCACCGTCCCTCCTCTGGACATGTCCAAACCACCGTCCCTCCTCTGGACATGTCCAAACCACCGTCCCTCCTCTGGACATGTCCAAACCACCGTCCCTCCTCTGGACATGTCCAAACCACTGTCCCTCCTCTGGACATGTCCAAACCAATGTCCCTCCTCTGGACATGTCCAAACCACTGTCCCTCCTCTGGACATGTCCAAACCAATGTCCCTCCTCTGGACATGTCCAAACCAATGTCCCTCCTCTGGACATGTCCAAACCACTGTCCCTCCTCTGGACATGTCCAAACCACTGTCCCTCCTCTGGACATGTCCAAACCAATGTCCCTCCTCTGGACATGTCCAAACCAATGTCCCTCCTCTGGACATGTCCAAACCAATGTCCCTCCTCTGGACATGTCCAAACCAATGTCCCTCCTCTGGACATGTCCAAACCAATGTCCCTCCTCTGGACATGTCCAAACCACTGTCCCTCCTCTGGACATGTCCAAACCACTGTCCCTCCTCTGGACATGTCCAAACCAATGTCCCTCCTCTGGACATGTCCAAACCAATGTCCCTCCTCTGGACATGTCCAAACCAATGTCCCTCCTCTGGACATGTCCAAACCAATGTCCCTCCTCTGGACATGTCCAAACCAATGTCCCTCCTCTGGACATGTCCAAACCACTGTCCCTCCTCTGGACATGTCCAAACCAATGTCCCTCCTCTGGACATGTCCAAACCACTGTCCCTCCTCTGGACATGTCCAAACCAATGTCCCTCCTCTGGACATGTCCAAACCAATGTCCCTCCTCTGGACATGTCCAAACCAATGTCCCTCCTCTGGACATGTCCAAACCACTGTCCCTCCTCTGGACATGTCCAAACCAATGTCCCTCCTCTGGACATGTCCAAACCAATGTCCCTCCTCTGGACATGTCCAAACCACTGTCCCTCCTCTGGACATGTCCAAACCACTGTCCCTCCTCTGGACATGTCCAAACCACTGTCCCTCCTCTGGACATGTCCAAACCACTGTCCCTCCTCTGGACATGTCCAAACCACTGTCCCTCCTCTGGACATGTCCAAACCACTGTCCCTCCTCTGGACATGTCCAAACCACTGTCCCTCCTCTGGACATGTCCAAACCACTGTCCCTCCTCTGGACATGTCCAAACCACTGTCCCTCCTCTGGACATGTCCAAACCACTGTCCCTCCTCTGGACATGTCCAAACCACTGTCCCTCCTCTGGACATGTCCAAACCACTGTCCCTCCTCTGGACATGTCCAAACCACTGTCCCTCCTCTGGACATGTCCAAACCACTGTCCCTCCTCTGGACATGTCCAAACCACTGTCCCTCCTCTGGACATGTCCAAACCACTGTCCCTCCTCTGGACATGTCCAAACCACTGTCCCTCCTCTGGACATGTCCAAACCACTGTCCCTCCTCTGGACATGTCCAAACCACTGTCCCTCCTCTGGACATGTCCAAACCACTGTCCCTCCTCTGGACATGTCCAAACCACTGTCCCTCCTCTGGACATGTCCAAACCACTGTCCCTCCTCTGGACATGTCCAAACCACTGTCCCTCCTCTGGACATGTCCAAACCACTGTCCCTCCTCTGGACATGTCCAAACCACTGTCCCTCCTCTGGACATGTCCAAACCACTGTCCCTCCTCTGGACATGTCCAAACCACTGTCCCTCCTCTGGACATGTCCAAACCACTGTCCCTCCTCTGGACATGTCCAAACCACTGTCCCTCCTCTGGACATGTCCAAACCACTGTCCCTCCTCTGGACATGTCCAAACCACTGTCCCTCCTCTGGACATGTCCAAACCACTGTCCCTCCTCTGGACATGTCCAAACCACTGTCCCTCCTCTGGACATGTCCAAACCACTGTCCCTCCTCTGGACATGTCCAAACCAATGTCCCTCCTCTGGACATGTCCAAACCACTGTCCCTCCTCTGGACATGTCCAAACCACTGTCCCTCCTCTGGACATGTCCAAACCACTGTCCCTCCTCTGGACATGTCCAAACCACTGTCCCTCCTCTGGACATGTCCAAACCACTGTCCCTCCTCTGGACATGTCCAAACCACTGTCCCTCCTCTGGACATGTCCAAACCACTGTCCCTCCTCTGGACATGTCCAAACCACTGTCCCTCCTCTGGACATGTCCAAACCACTGTCCCTCCTCTGGACATGTCCAAACCACTGTCCCTCCTCTGGACATGTCCAAACCATCTCAGTCTGGCCTCCCTAACTTTATCTCCCAGTTGTTCAACATGTGCTGTACCTCTGATGATCTCATTCCTGATCTTATCCATCCTTGTCACTCCTAAGGAGAACCTCAGCATCTTCATTTCTGCTACTTCCAGTTCTGTCTCCTGTCTTTTTGTCCATGTCTCTGTCTCCAGACCATACAACATAGCTGGTCTCACCACTGTCTTGTAAACTTTTCCTTTGACCTTTGCTGACACCTTTTTGTCACAAATCACTCCTGAAACTTTTCTCCATCCACTCCATCCTGCCTGGACTCTCTTCTTCACCTCTTTACCACATTCCCCATTTTCCTGGACAGTGGACCCCAAGTACTTGAAGTCCTGCACCTTTGTGACCTCTGCTCCTTGTAGCCTCACTGTTCCACTGGCCTCCCTCTCATTCACACACATGTACTCTGTCTTACTACGGCTGACTTTCATTCCTCTTCTTTCAAGTGAATACCTCCACCTCTCCAAGTTCTCTTCCACCTGTTCCCTGTTCTCACCACAGATCACAATGTCATCTGCAAACATCATAGTCCATGGGGATTCCTGCCTGACTTCATCTGTTAGTCGGTCCATCACAAGAGCAAACAAGAAGGGGCTCAGAACTGATCCTTGATGCACTCCCACCTCCGCCTTGAAGCTATCTGTCATTGTTGGTATTTGACATGATTTAAATTAAATTAAACTGAGTTCAAACAATCTAAAACTGTTCCTTTTTAAAAAAAAAAGTCTTCTAGCATTCTTAAGTCTTATGCCAGTGAAGATTCTCAGTTCTTAAGTCTTCTAAAATTAGTTTGTTTTGAAACATACACACACTTATAGATTTAATGTCTTATAAGACTGACCTTGTTAACGGACTCTCTCATGTAATACTCCTCCATTGGGATGTAGTATCCAATCAGCTCCTGCATCATCCTGCTCAGTAAACAGTGTTTGAGAAGCTCCTCCACATTCTGCTGATGCTCTGAGTGTTCAAAAACATTGTAAAACAAATATATAAATTTTTGTATATTCTCTCAGTTTATCTTTAAAAAAAAGACCCTAGCCATCTTTGAATGTGAAATGCATAAACACACCCTGCGTGATGCGCCGATCATCTCCAACTTCAAAGTCTGCCACAATGCGACGACGCAGGAAGCGCAGGTAGAGCTCTGCCCTGGCGTTCATCAGAGTAACTTCGGACAGCACGGGGTCCAGTTCCCTGTTAGATACGAAGTATAAAAATAAACAAGTCCCCTGTTATTGTCAGACATTTAGGTGTAAACACCGCACAAAAACATGAAGGGATGACAAACAGGTCTAGACCTCGGCTCAATCCTTTCCCCTGGAACGCTCCTCATCATGCTGCTCTGAACAATCTGAAACTGAAACAGACACAGGACTCAGCAGATATGAGCTGACAGAGGCCTGAAAAACTGCAAACAAAACTAAAGTGTCCTGGAGTTTGACCAATATTCACAGTTAGGTTGAGTTTATTTGAGATCAACGTCATGAAACTCCAGCGTGGGTTCAGTTGTATTTTGTTTGGAGTCAGAAAGTCTACAATACAGGTAGTCCTCGACTTACGACGGCCTCGACTTACGACGTTTCGTGGTTACGTCACGCATCTCATAAAAATAAAAATATATATATATTTAGAATTTTTTTTATTTTGAAAGCCGAGTTCCGACTTCCTTCCGGTTTTGACAGCAGCAGAAGCAGTAGCTTGACGCACTCAGTGGAAATTTACAGGAGACCTCATTGCTTGGATCGGGAGGCAGAGGAGGTTAGGAGGGACTAACATGCTAACACACAGACCTTACTGTTTGGACCGGAGGTTTACGAGGCAGAGAGGCTACAGCTGAGCAACGAGCTAACATGCTAACAGACGGATGAAGACTCCACCAGCTCCCGGTGGGAAAATAACTCTTTTTTTTCCCCTTCATTATGGCTCCAAATGTATGGAGCTAACATGCTAACAGGCCTTGCTGTAAATGCTGTGGACTGGCGTGAAGCAAGCAGGAAGCTGCAAAGCTTGGAGGTGCAACGAGCTAACATGCTAACAGACGGAGGAAGAATTCACCAGCTCCCTGTAGGCAATTAACTCTTTTTTCCTTCATTATGGCTCCAAATGTATGTGTTTTTTGATAATTATGTAGGGTAATGTGTTAGGATAGGCTAAGTGATTGGTAAAATACAGTACTGTATGTATGAGGTGCCGTTTGGACGTATTTTCCGACTTATGACGATTTTCGAGTTACGACGGCGCGTAGGAACGGAACTCGTTCGTAAGTCGGGGACTACCTGTATTCAGAAATATGTGTATTTGCGAGGACTTTGCTCAGTTTGTCTGATGTCAGATGGTTTGGGAAAAAGTACAAATTCAAATGTTGTCACCCAGGTTACAAAACTCCAACCATGTAAAGACTGTTTCTTGATTGTCTGATGTTCAAATAAAGACAATAATAAATCTCCCAGTCGGGACATTGATTCTTTGTTTACTGTAGAGTAAAAATCCTTTGACAGACTGGAGAACCATGTGGTGCACAGCACACACCTTGTTGTGGTATCCTCGCTGCTGGATAAACTTGTCGACTATTTTCTGAGCCTGACTGTCACACTCCTGCTGCAGGTGACTGATGAGAGTGTACAGGTGGCCTGGACCGTAGTACGTCTCTACGATGGGTTGATGAGTCTCAACAACACGAGCTATCCCTGTAAACACAAAGCAACATGCTGTTGAAGTCTGGCAATGTGTGAAGGAAAAAGCAGGAATGGTTTGCGTCTCACCTTCCAGCAGCAGAGTCAGTGTGTCTGCAAATATCAGCAGAGCTCTTTTCTCGCCCAGATCGCCTCCTGTTGCCAGCAGCAGGTTCTCCTCAGCTTTGGAGGCAAGCTGTGTGAATAAGAGGGAAAAATATAAAGGAAAGAAGTTCCTGATGTGATTAAAGCAACATTATATTTACTGAATTGGACTATACTCACTTTTATACGCAAGAAGCAACTAGGGATGCACGATATTGGATTTTTGGCTGATATTCGACATGTCGATATGTTAAAACTTATTTGTCGGATAACCGATAACGGTATTTTCTTTCTGTAGACCTACTTACAGAGACTAAAAATAGCTTCCTCTGCTGTGGAATTAAAATACTACATTATTCTGCAAGGCCTTCGTCAAGTTGGCCTGCTACCAAATGCAGATGCCAAAAAGGGGAATGAAAATGATGCAACACTTCAACTTGTATTATGTATAATGTCAAATTTATTCATGACATTTACTCTCTCGAACACAATGACAACACTCGAACAGTGGTAGTGCATTAATAAATATACTTGATAGTTTCATAAATTAAAGATTAACTTAAACAGTGCCTTTTATATTGGTGAGTTCTTTTGATGGAATGGCCGATGTATGATATTTAAATTTATCGCTAATATTGGTCGATAGCAACACCACGCCGATAATATCGTGCATCCCTATAAGCAGCAAAAATAGAATGTTTTCTAAAAAAAACATTTTTTTAAATAGGGAACAGTAGGAACTATCTTAACTCCTAAACTTTCAACCCAAAAACCACCAAAAAGACGCGTGACCCCGCCCGGTGCTGGCTAATTAACAATACTAGATGAAAATAAACAAATAAACATTACAAAACAGTTGTTATAAAGAGTTTTATCAACTATTATATATATATATATATTTTTTTTTGTAAGTCATCACTGCTACTTTATATTTGTAAAATTTAAGACTAAATATGTCACTGGCAAAAAAATATAAATAATTTCTGTGGACCTTTCCAGGGCCGCACACTTAATGTTTTATGACCCACCGGGCACTGACCCCAACTTTTGGAAACAATGCTTCAGAGCATAACAATAAAGATTCACTAATGTTTTTCTACAAAGTGAAAAGAAATATCAAAGCTTCATCCTAATATAAGCTTTAGCTAACCATATAAAAATAATCAAAGCTTAAGGATGTTTTTTTTTCAATCAGTTGGTCTATGATCAGTAAAAATTATTGTCTAAATTACTTGTTTTTTTATACAGTGCCTTAATATTCCCTAAAGCGGATCAAATTTTGATTTTGAAAAATAACTAGACTTTAATTAATAACCTTTTGGAGAATGAGCTCAAACACAATCATTGTTCTCAATGGAAAAACATCCACAAATGAAACCCTCCATTGTGTTCAGCACGTTAAAATCTCCCCTGGAACGAACCTGGCTGCAGAGATATTGACCAAAGCGGGAGAGACCCTGCTGGTGGAGGCCCAACAGTGGGAAGATCTTGAAAAACCTCTCCACCTGCGCGAGGTCGACCGCTGCCACGGCCTCATCAAGCTTCTGTGCAACTATAACCTTCAGTTTCTGCTCTGCCTCCTGCAGCAAGACCAGACTGGCGTCCACGGCACTGCCTGTGCAGACACAGTGGATTGGGAGAGCTGTTTGCGTCTAGTAACGACAATAAAATCTTTAATAGATGAAGAGAATAAGAGATCATCTCATATTAATGCAATGTTTTATAGAAAAAGCTGAGGTGAGTTCTGGTATACACATAGCTGTCACTTTGATTTAAGTATTTTGCCTATCTAAATACTGGCGCAGTACTGGTAGCAGCTTCATGCAGTAAGAACAAATGTCCTGCTGAAGTGCAAAAAACCCAAAGTAACAGCAAAATCTGCTGCTGACATAAAGGATCAGAGCACAGGATAAGCCTACAAATCAAATGCAGTAAAACAGTGTTCATAACCTTACATTAAATTAATAATGGGTGGTCACAAAAAGTACCAAGGTAATTTTGTTTGCCTCTTTGTAAAAACACAAAACGTCAAACAAGACTGCAGCATTTCCTCCTGCAGTGAAAGGCTGCGCTATGGCAGAAGGTCTCTTACTTTCTTCTCCCTGCCGGCTCAGCTCAATAACTGACTGGTCCAGAGACAAGTATCGATGGATGTGCGCAGCAGCCTGTTCATAATCTTCATTACGCAGTGCCGTCTGCACGCCGTCAGTGCAGAACTTCAAGTCGAGGATATCGTCAGCGCGTTGGATGACATTATAGAGGCGTGTCTGCAAGAAATGCACACAAAATAATTTCAAATCTACGGCACACAGGTTCAGCTATACAACCAAACAATATATTGTGGGAAAATAATGCATTATTCTGAGTTTTGTACTGACAAAGATGTTACTCGTCAACATGAAACTTTACACTGTGAATAAGGAGTATTTACTTTTGCCAAGTCTAGCTGTCTGACTTTGCGGCTGACATTCTCAGCCAGGCTGCAGGTAAAGTTGATCATGCCTGAAAGTTGACTGGCATCTCCACCAATCAGCTGTAAATTAGGTCTGCAGAGCACAAGGAAAATTATCACATTTTAAATTCATAAATATATAAACCAGCTGTTTTTAAATCCATGCTTCTTTTGCTAGTCTGTACCCCATCCTCTGCAGTGCCAGCATCTTGGTGTGAACGCTCCCCTCCTGCCCCACCAGTCTGTCCAGCTCAGCTTCTACTTCTTTCTGCAATAGATATTGAATGAACCATACGGTGAGCAACACAAATAAATGCATTTTTATTATTTTAGCAGAGTAAAGACATAAGAACATGCTGACATTCCGCAACATTATCACATTGTAGTATAAATACCCTGATGCATGCTCAATAATCCAGGTAGAAAAATCTAAAAAAGCTAAGTCTGGTCCTCTGGACATTCAAAAAACAAAACAAAGCAAAGCAAAAAAATTGTAGAAACGTTTCGTCTTTCGTCCGAAAGACTTCAGTCAGACGAAACGTTTCTACATTTTTTTTGCTTTATTTTGTTTTTTGAATGTCCAGAGGACCAGACTTAGCTTTTTTAGATTGTAGTGTAAAGTTTCACTCTTTCCCCATGTGCACACAAAAATAATGTCAAACCATAAAGCATTTTTGTGTGCATGTAGACTAAATTTCTGATGAAAGAGCAGAAGGGTTAAATCAATTTAAGGACAAATAGATGCAGGGATGCACATGCAGGTATCACATGTAGATGTGTATTTGAATGTATGCATGTGTTTGTATGTACCGGTATATACAGTATGGGTAGGTATGGATATATATATTTATAGAAATTTACTGCAAAGTCATGAATATTCTAAGTTCTTTATACATATGTATTTTGTTGTTGTGTTTTGTCCTGTTCTTTACAGGTGTATAGACAGTGGTCGGGTGTTTTGCCTTGTTCCCTCTTTGTGTATATTTATTATATTTTGTAGTCTTACTTTCCGTCTTTCTAACCTTTTTTTTTTAACTCCACTAGATAATTACTAGAATAAATATTTCATAATAATGGCGTAGAGAGGATGGCTAGGGGAGAAGGGAGGCCATCAAAAAAGGAAGAAAAGAAAAGGTAGGAGAAAAAAAAAGAAAAAAAAAAAAGAAA
>JBBPBX010046670.1:10858-26496 GCA_038048925.1 Garcialebias charrua | reverse complement strand
TAATAATAATAATAATAATAATAATAATAATAATAATAATAATAATAATAATAATAATAATAAACTTTATTTGTATAGCACCTTCCTACAATGCCTTGCATTGACCAAGGTGCTTAACAGGATAAAAAGATGAATAAACTGGAACAATAAATCAATGAAAATAGAATAAGAAACAACAGCAATAAAAGAAGGCAATGGAAATAAAAATGCTACATACTAAAATACCAAAAGTAATAAAAGTTACACACTGAAAGCTTTTTTGAACAAGTGGAAATAAAAAGGCAATGGAAATAAAAAATGCTACATACTAAAATACCAAAAGTAATAAAAGTTACACACTGAAAGCTTTTTTGAACAAGTGGGTCTTCAGTCTGGTTTTGAACAGAGTCAGATCAGAGGTGGCACGCAGCTCAAGGGGGAGGCTGTTCCAGGCTTTTGGGCCGGCAACAGAAAATGACCGGTCTCCCCATTGTTTGTACCTTGAGCGAGGCACCTCCAGCAGGTGTTGACTGGCAGATCGTAAATCTCTGCCGGGCTGATGGGCTTTCAAAAGTTCTGAGATGTACAGAGGAGCAAGTCCATTCAGAGCTTTGAAAACAAACAGGAGCAGCTTGAACTGTATCCTGAACTGAACCGGGAGCCAGTGTAGAGAGGACAGGACAGGAGTGATGTGTTCATATTTTCGTGTGTTGGTCAAAAAGCGCGCGGCAGAGTTCTGTACAAGCTGTAAACGGGAGATGGAGGATTGATTAATACCAACATACAAAGCATTACAATAATCAAGTCTGGAGGTCACAAAGGCATGGATGGCCTTCTCCAGATCACCACGGCTGAGAAATGACTTGACTTTAGAGAGCAGACGGAGCTGGAAAAAGCTGGTCTTGACAACAGAACTGATCTGTTTATCAAGCTTTAAGTTGGAGTCAAGCTGCACTCCAAGATTTCTGACCACCGGGTTGAAGTGGGGGAGGGGAAAACCAACACTGGGACTGGGAAGGATGTTGCTGGTGTCATCAGGTGCACCAAATAAAATGCATTCAGTTTTATCTGTGTTTAGGTGGAGGAAGTTTTGAGAGAGCCAGTGCTTAATGTCATTTAAGCAGTTGACAAGAGTGTTTGAACTGAGTGAGGGGTTGGGAGTGACTGGCAGATAGATTTGTAAATCGTCTGCATACATGTGAAAAGACAGGTTATGACGTGCAATGATTGATCCTAATGGCAGCATGTAAAGAGAGAAGAGGACTGGCCCTAGAATAGATCCCTGTGGTACGCCAGAGGTCAGAGGGGTTGATGAAGAGGAGGACAGATCGCCTATCATGACAGAAAAAGTTCTCCCAGACAGGTAAGATTTGAACCACTCAAGCACAGCTCCCTGGAGGCCAACCTGCTGAGACAAGCGGTTGATTAGTACCTGATGGTCGACGGTGTCAAAAGCTGCTGAGAGGTCTAACATCACCAGCAGAGCAGGGTTTTTTGCATCCAGGGACAGAAGAATGTCATTCTGTACTTTGAGCAGTGCAGATTCAGTGCTGTGACGAGCTCGAAAACCTGACTGAAATTTTTCAAACAGGTTGTTGAGCTCTAGAAAAGATTGAAGTTGAATAAAAACAATCTTTTCTAGGACCTTTGATAGAAATGACAGATGGGAAACTGGTCTGAAATTAGAGAGAGCTGTAGGATCTAGGCCTGGTTTTTTGAGAAGAGGCCTGACCACAGCGTGTTTGAAAGCAGATGGCACAAAACCTGAAGATAGACAGCTGTTAATAAATGACAAAACACAAGGACCAATTACATCAAAGGATTGTTTGAACATTTTAGAGGGAATGATGTCCAGAGAACAGTTAGTTGGTTTCATCTGCTGAACCACCTTGATGAGGTGAGGCAGTGAGACCAGGTCAAATTGGTCAAAAACAGCTGTGGTTATTGCAGAGGCACATGACTGGATGGTGTTGGATGGACTGACAATGTTCTGCCTGATAGAGTCTATTTTGTTGACAAAATAGCTCTGAAAGTCGTCACAGGTAGACTGTGTGGCAGTTTTCAGAACATTGACAGATGGATTGATAACAGACTGGAGTGTGCTGAAAAGCGTCCTCGGCCGGTTGGAGCTGGTGGAGATTAAATTGGAGAGGTACTGTGACTTGGCCTGTTTCACAGCATTATGATACTCACAGAGACAGTCTCTCAGTATTCCCTGAGATACATGAAGCCGGTCGCGCTTCCATTTTCGCTCTGCTTTTCTGCAACGTTGTCGAAGAGCTCGCATCGTTTCGTTGAGCCATGGTGAATGTTTGTTCTTTGAAGATGCCTGTTTGAGAGGAGCGATGGAGTCCAAGATCGTCGTGCAGGTGTGATGGAAGGAGGTGATGAAGTCCTTAGGATGTAGAGAAGGGTCCAGGCTGACAGCAGAGCAAAATTCAGTGCTCTTAAAGGCATCAGTGAACTGACTTAGGGTGGATGGGGTGATGGAGCGGCATTGGAGCGATTATTACCTGTAACCTAAGATTATTACCTGTGACCTGGATTATTACCTGTAACCTGAGATTATTATCTATAACCTGAGATTATTACCTGTAACCTAGATTATTACCTGTAACCTGAGATTATTACCTGTAACCTTAGATTATTACCTGTAACCTGAGATTATTACCTGTAATCTGAGATTATTACCTGTAATCTGAGATTACTACATGTAAACTGAGATTATTACCTGTAACCTGAGATTATTACCTGTAACCTGAGATTATTACCTGTAACCTGAGATTATTACATGTAACCTGAGATTATTACCTGTAACCTGAGATTATTACCTGTAACCTGAGATTATTACCTGTAAACTTAGATTATTACCTGTAACCTGAGATTATTACCTGTAATCTGAGATTATTACCTGTAATCTGAGATTACTACATGTAAACTGAGATTATTACCTGTAACCTGGATTATTACCTGTAACCTGAGATTATTACCTGTAACCTTAGATTATTACCTGTAACCTGAGATTATTACCTGTAATCTGAGATTATTACCTGTAATTTGAGATTACTACATGTAAACTGAGATTATTACCTGTAACCTGAGTTTATTACATGTAACCTGGATTATTACCTGTAACCTGAGATTATTACCTGTAACTTTAGATTATTACCTGTAACCTGAGATTATTACCTGTAATCTGAGATTACTACATGTAAACTGAGATTATTACCTGTAACCTGAGATTATTACCTGTAACCTGAGATTATTACCTGTAACCTGAGATTATTACCTGTAATCTAAGATTATTACCTGTAATCTGAGATTATTACCTGTAACCTGAGATTATTACATGTAAACTGAGATTTTTACCTGTAACCTGAGTTTATTACCAGTAACCTGAGATTATTACGTGTAATCTGAGATTATTACCTGTAACCTGAGATTATTACATGTAAACTGAGATTATTACCTGTAACCTGAGATTATTACCTGTAACCTGAGATTATTACCTGTAATATGAGATTATTACCTGTAGTTTGAGATTATTACCTGTAACCTGAGATTATTACCTGTAATCTGGGATTATTACATGTAAACTGAGATTATGACCTGTAACCTGAGATTATTACCTGTAATATGAGATTATTACCTGTAGCTTGAGATTATTACCTGTAACCTGAGATTATTACCTGTAATATGAGATTATTACATGTAAACTGAGATTATGACCTCTAACCTGAGATTATTACCTGTAATATGAGATTGTTACCTGTAGCTTGATATTATTACCTGTAACCTGAGATTATTACCTGTAATCTGAGATTATTACATGTAAACTGAGATTATGACCTGTAACCTGAGATTATTACCTGTAATATGAGATTATTACCTGTAGCTTGAGATTATTACCTGTAACCTGAGATTATTACCTGTAATCTGAGATTATTCCCTGTAATCTGAGATTATTACATGTAACCTGAGATTATTACCTGTAACCTGAGATTATTACCTGTAACCTTAGATTATTACCTGTAACCTGAGATTATTACCTGTAATCTGAGATTATTACCTGTAATCTGAGATTACTACATGTAAACTGAGATTATTACCTGTAACCTGGATTATTACCTGTAACCTGAGATTATTACCTGTAACCTTAGATTATTACCTGTAACCTGAGATTATTACCTGTAATCTGAGATTATTACGTGTAATTTGAGATTACTACATGTAAACTGAGATTATTACCTGTAACCTGAGATTATTACCTGTAACATGAGATTATTACCTGTAACCTGAGACTATTACATGTAACCTGGATTATTACCTGTAACCTGAGATTATTACCTGTAACTTTAGATTATTACCTTAAATTTGAGATTATTACCTGTAATCTGAGATTACTACATGTAAACTGAGATTATTACCTGTAACCTGAGATTATTACCTGTAACCTGAGATTATTACCTGTAACCTGAGATTATTACCTGTAATCTAAGATTATTACCTGTAATCTGAGATTATTACCTGTAACCTGAGATTATTACATGTAAACTGAGATTTTTACCTGTAACCTGAGTTTATTACCAGTAACCTGAGATTATTACGTGTAATCTGAGATTATTACCTGTAACCTGAGATTATTACATGTAAACTGAGATTATTACCTGTAACCTGAGATTATTACCTGTAACCTGAGATTATTACCTGTAATATGAGATTATTACCTGTAGTTTGAGATTATTACCTGTAACCTGAGATTATTACCTGTAATCTGGGATTATTACATGTAAACTGAGATTATGACCTGTAACCTGAGATTATTACCTGTAATATGAGATTATTACCTGTAGCTTGAGATTATTACCTGTAACCTGAGATTATTACCTGTAATATGAGATTATTACATGTAAACTGAGATTATGACCTCTAACCTGAGATTATTACCTGTAATATGAGATTATTACCTGTAGCTTGATATTATTACCTGTAACCTGAGATTATTACCTGTAATCTGAGATTATTACATGTAAACTGAGATTATGACCTGTAACCTGAGATTATTACCTGTAATATGAGATTATTACCTGTAGCTTGAGATTATTACCTGTAACCTGAGATTATTACCTGTAATCTGAGATTATTACCTGTAATCTGAGATTATTACATGTAAACTGAGATTACCTGTAACCTGAGATTATTACCTGTAATCTGAGATTATTACCTGTAACCTGAGATTATTACCTGTAATCTGAGATTATTACATGTAAACTGAGATTATGACCTGTAACCTGAGATTATTACCTGTAATATGAGATTATTACCTGTAGTTTGAGATTATTACCTGTAACCTGAGATTATTACCTGTAATCTGGGATTATTACATGTAAACTGAGATTATGACCTGTAACCTGAGATTATTACCTGTAATATGAGATTATTACCTGTAGCTTGAGATTATTACCTGTAACCTGAGATTATTACCTGTAATATGAGATTATTACATGTAAACTGAGATTATGACCTGTAACCTGAGATTATTACCTGTAATATGAGATTATTACCTGTAGCTTGATATTATTACCTGTAACCTGAGATTATTACCTGTAATCTGAGATTATTACATGTAAACTGAGATTATGACCTGTAACCTGAGATTATTACCTGTAATATGAGATTATTACCTGTAGCTTGAGATTATTACCTGTAACCTGAGATTATTACCTGTAATCTGAGATTATTACCTGTAATCTGAGATTATTACATGTAAACTGAGATTACCTGTAACCTGAGATTATTACCTGTAATCTGAGATTATTACCTGTAACCTGAGATTATTACCTGTAATCTGAGATTATTACATGTATATTGATATTATGATCTGTAACCTGAGATTATTACCTGTAATCTGAGATTATTACCTGTAATCTGAGATTATTACCTGTAATCTGAGATTATTACATGTAAACTGAGATTATTATCTGTAGCCTATTACCATAAAAGCCGTTATGATTGGCCGACAGGCCGTCACATGTTCAGGATCATGTGAGGTCAAAGAAAGAGGCTCCTTACTTCCTGTGAACTGACACATCTGGAGTTTCTGCTGCGAAGCCACATCTGCTCTCAGATCAGAGAAACATCCACGATGAGTTCACTGCCTCACACGTCAGCCACGACAGCCCAGTGGGATTTAGCTGTTTAGAGCCGCAGCCGAAGGTCAGAAAACAAGAGGTTTGATCAGTTATTGATTATAGATCATGTGTTTGTGTTGCAGTACTCGGAGCTGGAGTTGGCCATCAACACGTTGGTCACAGAGTTTCACAAAGCTGCCGATGACGGACCGACCTTGAACACAACCCAGTTCCAGAAGCTGGTCTCCAGACAGATGCCCGCCATCGCCACGGTACTGATGACATCACAGCTCATGGTCCAATCACAGCTCTGCCTCAGACACGCCTGTTCTCTGTAGCATCACTTCCATCAGTTTTAGTGTGAACTTGTGTCCAACATCCAGAGTTCTGATGGTTCCTCCTCCTGCTCAGTGGGTCGGACCTTCAGAGTGTTTCATGTCTGAGATCATGATCTCTGAGCGGTTCCAGCTGCGAGCGTCCGACTGACTCTCTGCTTCCTGTCTGCAGATGGTGGAGAACGAGGAGGGCATGAGCGAGGTCCTGCAGCGCATGGAGGTCCAGAGTGGGCAGAACATCTCCTTCCAGAACTTCTGGAAGCTCATCGACATGCAGGCCTGTCAGCTGTTCCATGCCTTGCTCAAAGACAAGTTCACCTGCCAGCTGCAGTGACACCTGGATACACACCTGGATACACATCTGGAGACACACCAGAGCCTGGAAATGCCCCACGTGAAACCAGTTAGGGCACCACATGAAGACAAAAAACCTTCAGCTGGTTTTTCTTACAGCTCGTCTGACAGTATGGAAGACTGATGACGACTTATTGATAAAAATTTTAAAAAGACTTAAAAAGGGAACAAACCAAAACTAAAATATAAACATGGCCTTAAATCAAACATATACATCAAACATATACTGTACATTTAATTTCCTGAATTAAAACATTTGTTTTAATAAACAACAAACAAACAAACAAACATAAAATAGACACCTTAAAATTTAAGGAATATCAAGAGAACTTTATTAAAATTCACCAGAAAATAATTTTACTTTCATTATAAACACAAGAAATAAAACAAGTTTTAGTGAACTAAAGACATTTGATTTAATTTTCTGCATGAATGGAAAAACAAGAAAGGCAAATTTTAAAGTAAAAACTAAATTTCTTTTAAAAATGCATTCTCTGCATTTCTAAAAAAAAAAAGTTATTTGTGAGTTTTTTAAAGCATGAATGAAATATATATATATAAAAAAATTTTTTTAATGATGAATGAATTCGCCGTTGTTTGTCATCAAGTCCTCTTCGGTCTTCCGTACACGACTGTAAAAAAAATCAGTTACGTTTTTAATGAAACCAAAACATTTATAAAAAACATGTTCTGCTTCTACAACTTAAAAACATGAATTTTGTTTTTAATCAGTAATCAACGTGTTTTTAATGTAATCCTGGATTTATAGAAGTTTAGCCACAAACCTTGTTTACACATATTCATCTTATAAACAATTTGATGTTTTGATACTAACCTTTGACCTCTTGTATGTTTTCTGTGTTTATTTTAATAAAACTGTTTCTGGTTTTTATATAACAAACCAAAAAACATGTTTGAATTATTTATTTAAAAATGATTCCAGTTTGATTCATGACACAAACGTGTGGTGTGTAAAAACATTATTTAATGAAATGAGTTTTTTTTTAAAGAGACGTCTGTTGGACGTCTGTTGAAAGGTATTTTATATTCATTTCAATGACGTGTGACATCTCAAATGATCTAAAGTCATATTTTATTTTTAATTTATGACTCTCATGTGCTGCATATATCAAAATCACACAAAACACAGAAACTTCAGCTTCCAGGCAGAATTTATGTTCCGTTTATTAATAAATCAAAAACAGCAGTATTTATTTATCTTTCACATTATTTACGGTAGTTAGATTAGCGTTTTTAATAAATCAGTATATATTCTCATGTACAGAGTTCAAAATGGAAATAAATATTTAGTTCCCATATGATCAAATGTCACTGAGTCAGTTCAGTTTATTTCTAAAGCTTCAAGTCTACAGAAGTCATCCCAGGACGCTGAACAGAAACATTCACGTATGAAAATATTAATCTAACAGAAACATTCACATATGAAAATATTAATTTAACAGAAACATTCACATATGAAAATATTAATCTAACAGAAACATTCACATATGAAAATACTAATCTAACAGAAACATTCACATATGAAAATATTAATCTAACAGAAACATTCACATATGAAAATATTAATCTAACAGAAACATTCACATATGAAAATATTAATCTAACAGAAACATTCACATATGAAAATATTAATCTAACAGAAACATTCACATATGAAAATAATAATTTAACAGAAACGAGTTTAATGATTAGATTAATATTTTCATATGTGAATACATATGGAAATATTAATCTAACAGAAACATTCACATATGAAAATATTAATTTAACATTATTTATCTGAGGAGCAGACAGCTGCAGATGAACTCCATCACGTGGTTAAATAGTTGCTGAAACAAATCAAGTAAACTAAAGTCCCGCTTCATCAGAAGAAAAACAACTAAAGGAGAACTTCTAGCCCTCCTGCTGCCCTCACATCAACCCTCCTGGATCCTTGACCCATGGTCAGCAGGAGGCTGCCCAGTCAGCTGGTGTTAAACGGTGTCACAGTCATGGCAGACAGCAGGAGGCGCTGTGGCCTCCTCTCTGTGGAAGATCTTCCCATCAGGCTGCGTCTGCCACCTGAGCCTCACTTCCTCTGGGAACGCGTGCCCCTCCATCTCCTGCTTCAGCTGAAAAACAGTTTCAGATCGTGGACAGGAGTTTATCGATCACTGTGATCGAAGGAAGCAGTTTTATTCTGACTTAGCTGCAGTGACGCATTTCTGACCAGCAGGGGGCAGAAAACAAAACTGTGTGGGGGCTGCAGTTCCACAGATGTCCACTAGGTGGTGCTAGACTGAGCCATGGAGTCAAAGAGTTTATGTTTATGTTTATGTTTATTAAATTTGTTCATTTTTTTACAAAAGAAACACAATACAAGACAATCCCATTAATGATACGTACACAATGTAAAAAAAATGAAAGGAAGCAGAAAGAAGAATAAATCTTATTATATCTGCCCCTTTTTTCAAACAATCAGATTAAACAATAATAATATTTCACCAGTAGTACAAAATGACTAACTCTTTCTAATTTTCTAATACTAATACGTAACTAATAATCGATACAAAACACATTAATAATATTTCACCAGTAGTACAAAATGACTAATTCTTTCTAATTTTCTAATACTAATACATAATTAAAAATTGATACAAAGCACATTAATAATCTTCCACCAGTAGTACAAAATGACTAACTCTTTCTAATTTTCTAATACTAATACATTACTAATAAATAATACAATACACATTATGCTAATTCATATATATTTTTTTAACAAATTCCTTTTGATCATTTTTTTAAATGTAAACAGTGACTTGGCATTTTTAACTACATTCTCCAAGCCATTCCATAATCTAATTCCCTGGATTGAGGTAGAACGTCCCTTCAAGCTAGTTCTGAATTGTGGTTTTACAAACATCTCTGTCCCCTTAAGATTATAACAACTTTGTCTTTTAACAAAGTGCATTTGGATATTTAAAGGTAATTTGTTGTTCTGAGCCCTATACATAATTGATAAAATATTATAATCAACCAAATCATGGAACTTCAATAATTTCAGTTGATAAAATAATGTACTGGATGGATGACAGTAATGTTTTCTAGTGATAATTCTTACAGCTCTTTTCTGTAATACAAAAATAGGCTTTGTGATTGTTTTACACGCTTTCCCCCAAACATCAATACAATAGATTAAGTGTGGAACAATGATTGTGTTATACAACAAATACAGAGCTTTATCATTCAATAGGTCTCTGACCTTGTATAGTACTGCAATCGATTTAGCTATTTTTATTCTTACAGAATTTATGTGTTGTTTCCATGTCAGTTTGTCATCAATAATAACACCCAAAAACTTCACCTCACTCACTCTACAAATCTCAACACCCTCAATTTTGAGTGGAACATCAACAGTTTTCTTTTTATTACTGAATATCATGTAATTAGTTTTTTCTAGATTTAATGATAATTTATTGATTTTAAACCAAGTTTGTATTTTGGTAAATTCTGTCTTTATCAATTCCAACATTTGTTCTATATCTTCACCTAAACAGAAAAATGTGGTATCATCAGCAAAAAGTATACATTTAAGGAGTCCTGACACATTTACCAAGTCATTCACATATAAAATAAATAGCTTTGGTCCAAGCACAGAGCCCTGGGGAACTCCACATGTGATATTACAGAGGTCAGATCTTACATCATTTATTTGTACAAATTGTTTCCTATCTTTCAAATAGCTAGATACCCACTGTAATGCTGGTCCTCTAATACCATATTTGTTCAGTTTTTCAAGGAGAATGGTGTGATCAATAGTATCGAATGCTTTTTTTAAATCAACAAAAATACTGACACAGTATTGTTTTTGATCGACAGCAGTAGTTATTTGTTCCATTAATTCCATGAGAGCCATTGATGTAGAGTTTTTAGCTCTGAACCCATATTGACTATTGCTTAGAATATTTTGTTTGTCTATAAATTGATCTAGTCTGTTCACAAAAAGTTTTTCAAGAATTTTAGAAAACTGTGGTAACAAGGATATAGGTCTATAATTGTTGAACACACATTTATCACCATTTTTAAAAAGAGGAACTACCTTAGCTACTTTCATATTATCTGGAAATATTCCTGTTGAAAATGATAAGTTACATATATATGTAAACGGCTCAATAACATGGCTCATTATATCCTTTACAAACATCATATCCATGTCCACCCAGTCCTTTGATCTCTTGTCTGTAAGATTTTTTACTACTTTCATTATTTCCTCTTCGTTAGTTCCATTTAGAAAAATACTGCTTGTACAGCCTGTAATTGTGTGGCTCACATTATTATTTACTTTTGGTATTTTAGCTGCAAGGCTTGATCCAACATTCACAAAATACTGATTAAATCCATTGACAATTTCATTTTCATCATAAACCTCATCTTTTTCTTTTACAAAATATTTTGAAATACTAGTTTTTGCTTTATGATTCTTCATAACACTATTCATTACTCGCCATGTTGCTTTCATATCACCATTACTTTTATCTAATAATTTACTATAATATTCTTTCTTATGTTTCCTTATAATCCCTACTAATTTATTTTTATACTTTTTATATTTTTCTTCAGCGTTTTGACTTCGCAATTTCAAGAAACACGAATACAAATAATTCTTTTTTTTACAAGCATTTCTCAACCCTTTTGTCATCCATGGTTGGTCAACAATTTTTCTCTTTGTGTAATTTGTTTGTACACAATTTTTTTCATACAGAGTTTCCAAGATATTCATAAACTCATCATATGATCTGTTCACATCATCAACATACACTTTATTCCAGTCTTGTTTATCTAGATCCTCTTTTAATTTTTCCATAACTTTTTTTGATGTGTTTATGATCTTTTTCTTTGCGTTAACTTCTTTTGTGATACTTTGATCATTTTTATAGATTGTGAAAACTGGTAAATGATCACTTAAGTCGGTCGTTAAGATACCACCTATCACCTCTCCGTCTGTTATATTTGTGAAAATATTATCAATTATTGTGGCACTATGAGTTGTAATTCTTGTTGGCTTGGATATCAATGGATACATATTTAAACTGTACATTGAATTTATAAATGTACTGATGTTATTTGAATCTGTTTTGTTTCCCATATCAATGTTAAAGTCTCCACACAGAAAAACTTTTTTATTAAAACTCTTCTCCAATAGCTCCAGGATTTTATCAGTGAATATTTCTATATTTGATCCTGGTGATCTATATACACAACTTATTATTATGTTTTTATCATTTTTGTTTATTATTTCTATTGTTATCATTTCCATAAGATTATCAACTATTATTGACATTTCATTATTTAGTTTACATTTTAATTCATTTTTAACATATAAAGCGACACCACCGCCTCTCTTATTATTTCTGTTCATGTGAAATAATTCATACCCTTCAATGTGAATATTACTTGTGTTATCGTCATTGAGCCATGTCTCTGACAGTGCTATTATCGTAAAAGTTCTATTTAACTGTTTTAAGTAATCTGTTATGTTGGATATATTTGCATTTATACTTCTGCTGTTAATGTGAATAATAGAGAGAACTCCATTTGTTATATTGATGTCATTAAATTGCTCTTCATTGTAGTATTCGCTATCTTTTATTACTGGAAAAAAGTTAGCATCAATAACATCATTAACATTATATATTTTAGGTTCTGAGTCTTCGTATGTTGTCATGTTTTAATGTATTTGATGTATTTGTTCATTTCAGTTGTTTCATTGATTTGTACTTTGTCCTCCTCTGTGCTCCTCTAGATCCTTCAGTTCTTTTATCATTTTAGGGTTAGCCCCTACATGTGTTTTGATAAAGATGTTTCCATTTCTTGTCCACGTTGATGCTATTTTGTGTTGGCTTCTTAGCCACCTTGCTTCCTTTGCAATTCTTCCGTTTTTTTTTGTTAGATGTTCATTTATGTACGTTTTTGTTCCCTTCAGTAGGTGTGATTGACTAATTACATAGTTTCTAAACTTCCTGCTAACGAATTCGACAACTACCGACGGTTTGGTATTTGGTGTTTTACTGGGCAGGGTGTAACAGAACGAAATGTCCTCATATTTTATGTCAAAGTAATTTTATGTCAAAGTAATTTTATGTCAAAGAGTTAATAACCAAAAGTAAAGTAAATAAATTTAAATTGAGTTAACTAAGATTAAAGCTGCACTATGTAACTTTGTAGTGCAGTCTGTAACTTTTCTAACAATATATTTTTAACATATTTCTTCACTCTGTCACTATCTACTGACAGACTGATGTTAGACAAAGTAATCTATGAAAAAAACTATAGTCCCCTTGCTTCTCTATCAGCATTTATAAAAACACTAAAAACACAGAGTGACCCGTCCTTAACCAGCCAATAAAAACAGAGCTTGAATTTGAATTTCAGCAGGGCCAGGTGGAGTAGAACCATATATGGCTCTGAGGGGGAGGGATCAGAATGCTTTGCCTGTTGAAAATGTTTCTAAGTTCTGCGCTCTACAGACAGTTACACATAGCACCTTTAAGTAGGTAAGTAACTAAGAGTTCAATAAGAGTTAAATATAGAGTTGAATACAAGTTCAATAAAAATTAAATAATAGTTAAACAAAGAGTTAAATGGGTGTTACTTTGTAAAAAAAAAAAAAGTTAACTAAGACTTTTTTCTGCACCACTTTGGCCTGGTTGTCCTCAGGCAGTGGTCCACCTGGCCTGAAGCACTTGATTGTTGTTCATTGATGATTGACAGTTTCATGATGATTGACAGTTTCATGATGATTGACAGTTTCAGATGGATGTGTTCTGTTTGCACGTGTTAAAATCTTCTGAGATTCCAACAGGAGTTGTCTTGAAACACAGCAGTGAAACTACACATGGAACACATCTGGTTGGCCGGCCACAGACTGAGGAAGTCCTCTGGATGGAGGACAAAACGTTTCTCACTTAAAGAAACTGGTCCAGATGAAATGATTTAACCCTTTGTTGTTCTCTACCTGAACGATTGAGCCTACAAACATTTGTTTTTATTTTATTTGAGTTGTTTTACAAACTCAACCCTAAACTAAAACAAACTTAAGATTTGAGCTAATTCTCTAAACCTGACCTGCTGCAGGATGGACTCCTGAACCTCGGGGTCATCCAGGTCTGCAGTTCCTGCACTCAGCCGAATCTTCACCGACCGATCCATTGAAGGTCTGATATCTGCAGCGGAGGACAGGAACACCTGATTAGGCCCGCAAGACCAGAGTCTGTGAATACCAGAACCTGCAGGACCAGAACCTGCAGAGACCTTGGAGCTGAACTCACCTATGTAGCAGAGGAATGGGTGTTCTTCACTGCAGGGTTTCCAGGACCAGGTACCATAATACGAGTCCATCAACACACAGTCCCCCCTCACGGTATAATCCTGGTAGCCCCAAGACCTGAAGGAGTTGTTGCTGCCATCGGACCACACCCAGCTGGATCTGTGCAGACCGATCCATGCATTAGAGGGTCCAAAAAACATCTTGGTGTACAGCAAAGTGTTGACGAAGATGTCCTTGATGCTGCTCAGGTCCGTGTTCTGAGATCTGCAGTAGAACTGAGCTTCAGACCAGGTCTTCAGCTGGTTCACCAGGATGTGGTTCTTCGTTCCATCTGTTGGAGAAAAACAAACTCATAAACTAAACAAAGGGTTAATGCTTGGAGCAAAAGGGGAAGAAAATGTCCAACTCTTTTGTTCATGAAAATTAATGCTTTAATTTTGTGTCCAGTTTTATTTTTAACAATTTAATAAAAGTGTCATGGTCTTTCTGAAATTGGACCAGAAGGTGCAGACTCAGACAAGGAGCCGTGGATGAAGGAAAAGATTTCTTTAACAAAACTTGAAGAGGCACAAAAATATAAACACAAAGAAAATCATGACCCAAACTAAACCCGACTCACCGTCATAACAAAAAAACGGGTACTGGAGTCCACAGTCCTGGGTGACCCAGGTCCCATCACTTCTGTACACGACGCAGTTTCCAGTCCCAGGCCGGCCGCCGTACCAGTAGGTGAACCAGCTGCTGCTGGAGATGTCCTGGTCCTCCTCCTCAGACCATCTCCAGGTGCCATTGAAGAGTCCGATCCACACCTTGGAGGTCCCTGCCAGTTGCTTCACTTCGGTGATGTTGGCCGAGTTCTGGATGGTGGCGAGGTCCATGAAGGTTTCCCTGCAGTAACTCTGAGCGCTGGTCCAGTCCATCATCTGGTTGACGAACTTGAAACGTCTGACGGTGTAATCGGACCGAACATCACAGACCAGCAGACACCCTGAGAGACGAGACAGAGGGGTCAGGCTGCAGAGTTCACCTCGGTCCAAACGGTTCTGCCTGGATTTATAAGAACCAGAACCATTTCAAGGTCTTGATGGTGGGTGGCTGAATTACAGCCAAGAGAAAACCCAAGAATTGTGCTCAGATCTGAAGCTGAAGTGGAAACATGGAGAATCCTGAGCAAAGACTTTATGTTTATTATTAGTATGTTGCATTACCGGTAATTCAATTAATCTGAAAGTTTTTACCAAACAACTTTTTTGGCTCAGTGTGGTGGAACAAAGAGGACAACAAAACAACAGACTAAATTATAATTATGATTGCCATTATTATAATTATCATTATTATTGTTATTTTTAATATTATTATTATTATTATTATTATTATTATTATTATTATTATTATTATTATTATTATTATTATCATCATCATCATTATTAGTATTATCATTATTATTATAATCATAATCATAATCATTATTAGTATTATTATTATCATTATCATTATTATTATTATTAT
>JBBPBX010046670.1:0-10717 GCA_038048925.1 Garcialebias charrua | reverse complement strand
CTTTTGAAATATACTTTTGCAAACAGCTCAATCTGTTTGCAACTCCTTGCAAAGGTATTTGTCTTACACAACAATGTTGTTTACTGAAAAACAGAAGCACCAAAAGAATGTTTCAGCCCTTTGTTTCAAGACCTGTTTGTTTTGTCTCGGCCAAAACCGAGATACATCCATTGTGTGAAAGTTGTTTGAACCGGTTTTGTTGTGAAACTGCCTACCCACTGAGTGAATAAAAGACTGAGACAACCATTTGCAACGTGGACTCGTTCTCCGCTTGTTTTAGGAGGAGTTTCCCACTTTGCAAAGTTCTATATGAAATGCTAACTCTTGTTTCTTGTGTGATTCATTTTAGTAGATGTTGCTGCAGGGTTTGGTTTGAAAACCCATCATTTCTTGGTGACGAAGACCCCGGATTTCCTCACACCTGCCCACGATGGCCTTTGATGAAGGCAAGCTGAAAGTCCATGTGCATGGCTATCTCGCAGTCTTGGAGGATCGATCGTTTCCTGCCAGGCCAGCATAGGCCTGAAATCAAGTGCCACCGTGGCACCCTGACGGAAAAATCCAACCAAACATCACACACTTGACAAAGCAGTGAGTATAAATAGAAATTCCTTGTATGATGAAAAATAGGACAGAACTATGGGTAGTTAAAAGCTGAACCTAGACCTCATGATTTTAAAAAGTGATATTCCTATTTTCTAAAGTTAATAGCTATGATTGTACACGAGTATTCACTGTAGGATAAAGAGCTTTAAGTTTTAAACATTAAGACTGATTTTACCAAGAACTTTTATGTGTGAGGAAAATCTAGTCAAAATCTGGAATTGGGTATGAGTGCGGTTCAGCTAAATATAGGACATTTTAGATGTGCAGCTTGTTTTAAAGTTGTTTTGTATATGTGAGTGTGACATTGAATGCATGCATGAATGAGAAAAAACAACGCAGAAAGACATAACTGACAAATTATGAATAGCAGTAAAAAGTAAGACCTCAGAGAAGGCGCCGACCAAAAATATGTCAGATTTATGACCCAAAAGCACCCATGCTCGAATAAATAAATAAAAAATAAAAAATAGGATAAAAACATAAAAAGAGCTAACTCTTAAAGAAGACCTGACTGACAGAAAAACGTATGTTGAATCAGGGGACAATAAAACCAGACCGGTCAGGCACATGCAGCCACAACCACACCTGAAAGTCTTTATCTTGTTAAACAATTGACTGACCAGACAACTCTACAGACACACTCAGCCAGACAATCTCAGTTTGGAAAAATAGAATTTAATTAGGTTTATAAATAAATATCAGCAACACTTGGTTGGTCTTGTTGTTGTTTTTAGTGCTTTATAAATAAAGTGACATAGATGAACTGTTTACAGACATATGTGACAGCCAGAGGTGTCAGAGAGTGAGATAACTTGCCGTTGTTATATTATGGCCAGCTGAGGTGGCAATAGTCAGTTGTAAGGAAAATGACACGGTGGAGTCAACTTGTCTGTGACTAACTTTATTTTGGAGAGAGCAACAGGAAATTTTCTGGTTATGCCTGAGTATACGGTAAAAGCTGCAAAGTCATTTTAAAACTTAGAAATGCTTGTTGCCCAGCTATCCTGAGCCTGAAGCTGTCTGAGCTAAAAACTGGTATTTTGCGTTTTGGGTGAAATAAAACACAACAAACTGGTTTTGTGCCTCAGGGGACACTGAGTTGTGATTGTCATTTGTGAAGACCACACCTTAGCCTGAAATGACACACACACATACACACACACACACAAAACTAAGTGGATAGTAAGATGGAGAAAGAAATGGATCTAGGAAGTTGTGTGGAACAGTGGCCCTCATTCACGAACCGTTCGTACGCATAGATTTGTTCTTAAACTGTGCGTGCGAATGATTTAGGATCAATTGTGGCATTCAACAATGTTTTCGTATCCTAAGATTATTTTCAGATACGAACAAAATTTACGAGTGGTCCGGACCTGTCGTATAATTTAGGAGCGTCAGTCTGCTGTCATCCAGACGGAACTTCTCCACGAATAACTTCATATTTCGTTATTTAGAAAATATTTTGGGTTTAAAAAAATCACGCACCATAATTATTCTTGACAATAGGTTATTCTGTTTGAATTAGAATTATAATTTTAAGTTTAATTTGTCTGGTGTGTCGCGCAGGCTTCAGTGAGTCGTGCGCTCCCCTTGGTCATCAAAGCCCTCCTCATATTAACACCCAGGTACATAAAATTCCCATACACCGCCGCAGAACAAGTACGAATTAAGACTGATTTTCATGCTATTGCTGGACTGCTGTGCCAAACACCATCGGAGCAATAGATTATTATATCTGATTCGAAATATAACCTGCAGAATGTGGTTGCGCGATGACCAGGAGGAGCGCGCATGACTCATTTGTGCTGCAAAACATGTTGGCACGCGTCTTGCAGCGTGGCATTTATTGTCCATCCATCTCAGTAACGCAGACTTTTCCTTGATCTCCTCCTGTCCGTGCTGCGGCGAGACGTTTCTTTGAAGCCATTTTCAGATCAAACCATTCATTCTTGATTTCTGATACTGTACGACCCACGGGAGACAACATGCATTATATTAATATGAAGTTAACTGTAGTTTCGAGACATTTTAAAATGCTTCTGTTCAAAAACACATCCGACACTTGCGGGGGGTGGGGGTAGCGGTGCGCCACGCTCTTCTGAATAAGTGAAACTACACAGTTGTTTACACTAAAATTAAAAATATTTGACCATCCGACACCTGCGGGGGGGGTGGCGGGGTGGCGGTGCGCCACAGCGCGACTGAGAGCAGATCTCCGAACGCGTGAAGTTCCTCCTTTTACTTCTTGAGTTTGAATGAATGGACACTTCCTGCTGTCAAAAGGCAGGAAACGTGGCCTTATATGGTGTTTTGAGGGGTGGGAATTATGTAAATGACCTCTCCGCGAGCACGCGCAGGTTGATAGAACAGGTGGGATTCATTAAATTTACGCAGCCATTTACACACTTTTCTTGAGGATAGAAGACTTTGTTGAATCTGACGTGGCATGTTCGTACGAACGCTTCGTACGAACAAAAGTAGGGGAAATTTAGGATAAAAATACGAACATTTTCGTGAATGAGGGCCAGTGACTTGATCAGATTTTAGAATTAGTTGGCCCCACCTATTTCTAAGAAGGGAAAACCAGTTTGAAAATACTTTGATTAGTACTAAGTTGACTTTTTGTGTATGCTTTTGTGAAGTGCCTGAAGAGGACTGACTGACTGACAAACTGACTCTGATTTAGTGCTATACATAGACTTGATTGAATTGAATTAAATAGATTCTGTTTCAGGTTATGCATGACAAGAATATAGTGAACTGCAAGGATTTATGAATTTAAGGGTGTATGAATATTAGTATATAGGGAATTTGGCTTTGATTTTTGGTTTCAGTTTAAATTAATGTTTTCATTTTTATGAAATTGAGTGCTTTTACTTTGAAGAATGGTTTGAACTCCCTTTGTGTAAACAGGATGGCTCATTTGAGGGGTAAATGCTGACAGATGTTCCAAAATAGGATTGGCTAAAAGATAACTGATTTTGATATTGATTATTTTATTTAATAGGGTTTTTGAATCAGGACAGAATTTATGGATCAAGGATGTAAGTCTGGCTAAACCCACAGAACACATACATTTGCCACTAGGCTAGCAGCTGAAGTTTACACATACACAGCATCTGAGTTTTGTATCTTGAGCCTCTGGTCTTGGATTGCTGGATCAGATACCATGTGTGTACAGGTTGATGCTGAAACTGGGTCTGACCAATGTGACTTTTCTGAAAATACCACTACTGAAACAACAAAGAAATGCCACTACAGTACTGAAATCAAAGCACTGTCAAGTCAAGCAATGTGACTTTTCCCTACTGAAGCAAAGAACTGTCAACAAACTGGAATATGTGCCATACTTGAACTTTTATGAAACTATGTCCAGATAAGGGTCCTGGATTTTGTCAAACAGCAGGAACATCCAGTCAAGTCTTGCTGTATGCTGAGCTATGAACTGTTGCCCACAGTTGAACGTATCTCCAGACAAAGGGAGACAGCATGAAGACAGAAAACTGTGTGGTCCAACTATCCAAAGTCACTAACAACAACTGCAGTCTGGCGAAGGTGTTCAACCCCACATTTGGTCTGTAAGGGTCATCCAAAGACTTCAGTGCCATGATCAAAACTGTAGTTGCTTTGATAAAAAACACTCACATAAGCTCATTTTTCAAGATATGACAGAAGCATGTCACATGATTTTCTTGTGTACTGAATGTGGGTCTGCTGGACTGCTTGCTTTTCCAATCACTCTGAGATGAAATTTGTTCTATAACCTCAAAACCTTGTATAAAGTTGAATCATACATTTGACTTTTTGTTTTTACGGGTTAGTGAGTCACAGGGATTCACTTGCAAAAGAGACCTGTACAGGAAACCTGAAATTGATGGAGCTTCTTGCATGCAGATCTAGTATAAAAACATCTGTTTGCTTTTACTTTTGAACTGAGATAACTAGTTTGTCTGATTGGTTACAAGGGATTAAATTTATGTAATTGTTGATTTTTTAGATGAAAATGATATAGGAACTGGTTCTACATTTAGTTTTATGATTTTAAAGTTCTAGGTTTTTATATTTAAACTGTTTCAAAGGGGGGAGTTAGTTTGAAAACAGTGAAAAATTGTTAAACCTAAGGCATTTAAAAGATAATTTAAAAGATGATTGATGACTACACCGACATTTATACAAACGACATTGCTTTTGTATATATAACTACATTGACATTTATACAAACTACATTGCTTCTGTATATACCTATTTAACCAACATTTTCTCTTTCCTCTGTTGAAATGTGCACAGATTCCAGAAACCTAGGGGGACGCCCCATGATTTAACTAGACAACAGGATCAAACCACAGGTCCCCTGAGGTGGATTTGATCAGGGTTTGATTGGAGATGTTAGTTTTTTTGTATTTTTTAATACATCTGACTTGACTTGGAAACATTTTAATGTTATATTGTACTTTTATGGATGGACAAACAATCAAAGCTGAGTAGCTCCTCTTTCTAAAATGTCTATGTTTTAGCATCATGTCACAACACCTTTAAGGACTGACTGGATGTGCCTGGTGTTTTCCTTACCTTGATGATACCCTGGCAAGTAGCCAGCGGCAGCCCCACCAGACTTGTGTCATTGATGGACATGATCTGGTCCCCAACGCTGAGTTTTCCGGAACGAGCTGCAGGGCCACTGTTCAGCATGCTGGCCAGGATGACGGTGGGCAGGATGGAGCCCCAGCCGGACTCCACTATCACCACACCGAGGCTCTCGCCTTTCTGCTTCTCCACATGCAGCTGGTACACACATCAACAAGCAGCACTGAGGTCCAAAGGACTTGGAGATTTCACATGGAGTCATGTCTTTTGTTGAATCTACGCGCAGCTTGGCTCACCTCTTTGCAGTTCTCGGAGTTTGAGAAATGAACAAGGTCATCGTGGTACATTTCCTGGGAGCTGATGATGTCACTGTATTGTTTGTGGCTCAGGTCGGTCGGGTTGATGCCGTTGGCTCGCAGGAACTCTTGGTAGGCCACGCTAAAAGCCTGGCCAATGGACTGGGCGATCAGCTGGGCCTGTTAGAGAGGAGCATGTGGAGAGGGAAACTGAAAACCTGGCCAACGTAACTGCAACAAGATAGAATGAGAGATTACAAATGCTTCGAGCGGCCACAGCCTAAACACAATGTGTGACACATACAGCAGCACTTACATCCTCGGACTCAAACACGTAGCAAATCATTCTGTACTGACTCTTCCCTTCGCTGTTGGAGTCAGACGATTCAGAGAAATCCTCCGATGAGGGCTGAGACACGCGTCTCCGTGCCATCAGAACCACGATGCTGCCGATGTCAGCGATGTAGGAGATGGTCCGCAAGGCACTGTCCATCATCGTCTCCTGAAGACATCAAACAAAATCAGCAGTAAGGTTTCAAATCGTTGTTAACAACAAAAGGCTGACTCTTCGCAGAACGCTCCGAGAGGCACTGACCTGCGTGTCAGCGTTCAATACTTTAACAGCTTTCGTGGAGATGAAGAGGTCCACTTCTGTCATCATCTGAGACTCTTCATTCTGGCTCTGCAAAACAAACAACTTGAATCAGGATGCTTGATACAAACTGTTAGCTCATTAGCGAGACACGTTTGGAGAATGAGCAAGAGAAGGTGTGCAGCATCTCTAGGCCTGTCACGATAACAACGTTTACTGGACGATTAATTGGCTCAGAAATTATTGCGATAAATGATAATATTGTTTGAAATTTGACAATAATTAGTAATTATTGTCAGATTTTAAAATAAATGTTGGTTCATTTGTTTTGTTGAAGTTCCTGTTTTGACCACTGGATAGCAGTATAAGACTGTTTGAACTGAAGGATGGATAGCGAGGGAGCGAGCAGCATGTCTCTTTAAGAAAAATGAGAGGGAGGCCCCTTGACGTGACATGGGCTGTCTCTCTCGTTCTCAAAATGGCGGATGCTCGGTGTAGTTTGAGCTCTTTAGCATTTTTCACACAAAGTTTTAATTTAAAAAATCATTAAACAAGTTCTCAGCTTCTTTTTGCAGAGAAAAACAACTTTTTACACAAAGGCATGAGTTTCAACCATGAATTTTGTAGCTTCGACAAGACGGAGGTTTTTTCCTGAGGTCGGCCTGTTAGGTTAGCTCGTAGCTTAGCTTCTCAGCGTAGCTGCTTTTAACGATCCAAATACGTGATTTTAGACGGTTGAAACAGATTTTAAAGAGAAAGGGAAAGGTCAGAGAAGAACACCGGAGTTGAGCTATTTGTCATTCTGTGTCTACAGTAGAAAGAGAGAGACACGAAACAATAAAGCCGATAAATGAAAATGAGGTCGATAATTTTTATTGATCATGCGACTGATTTATTGTTTATCGTGACAGACCTAAGCATCTCAACTGTTTGGAAAATAAATCAAATCAGAATTCTAAATCCAATCTCTAATCTTAAAACCACGTTTAACCCTCAAAAGTCACAAGCAAACGTTCACGTAAGGTGAGTTTCTGAGGTGGTGGACCCTGTGGTGATAGTAGAAACAAACACAGCTGATCTGGGCTCACTGGCTGAAGGTGGACTACCTTGATGTGGCTGACGGCTTCGTGGGCCTGCGACATTCGGACCGACTTGGACGGGTTTTTATCAGACAACACCTGAGTGCACCCGAGGTAATTAGCAGCGAAGATGATCCCGTCAATGAGGTCCTCCGGCTCGCAGGGACCTGGAACTGGGCCCAGAAACAAAAGGCTCAACAGTCAAGACACGTGTACTTAAAGAGCAACATTAAAGAATACTTAAATATATTTACCATCTTCAAAGCTGGGAAAAGAAGTCGCTTCTTGTGTTTTCTTTAAAAAGAATAAAAGTGTTGTTAAACTTGAAGAAAAGATGATTCGTGGACATGAAATAAGCAATAATTGTAAAGTTAACTCAAAGTGGTGACTTCCAGTAAAGTTTACATGGTAGACAGTGAATCTTAAAGCTGCTGGATCTCCTCTTTGATCTATTTTGTAAAACAAATCTCCACCTTGGGAGAGTTGCTGTCCTCTGCGGAGACGAACTGTGGACAGGGAGGCCTCCTGTGCAGCTCCTGCTCCTCCTCAGGAGTCACGGCTGTGCTCGGCTCCTCATCCTGCACACACACAACACCTGGAACAGTTAGTTGTCTGTGAAACGTGATTTAATCCACTCTGAGGCGCAGCGGCTCTTGAATGGCCACACATGAGAGTCCAGATTAGATCTGAAAGGAGACTCGCTTCGTTTGCCTTCCTTACCTGCTCGGGTTTCTCCGGCCCTCTCTGCGTCTCCTCGGGGGACTCCTCCTGTTGTTCTGCCGTGTGAGGAGGATCCAGAGATGGTTTCATTGTCGCAGGTTGGATTTCCTGGCTGACAGCAGTGGAGGGGCTGGATGCAGGAGGACTCTCCCTCTGGGGCAGGACCTTCTGAGAGTCTGGAGGTGACAGAGGAGGAGGAGGAGGACGGTGGGGAGGTGGAGGAGGATGATGGTGCTTACTGGAACCAGACCTGTCCTTGGACCTGACTGCAGGCTTTTTGCAGTCCTTGGACAAAGTCTTTGGACGCTGCTCGAAGCTGCTGGTCCCACACCCTTTGATCCCAGGAACAGTGTGCTCAGTTTCTCCTCCTGCCCCCCTCCTCCCTCGTCCTTTACCCTGCCGCTCCTTCTCCGTCGGAGCCCCGTAGGACGGCTCACCCTTCTTCTCAGCTCCTGGAGCATTGTGGCGTCTTGTGGCTCGTGTTTCCTCCTCCTGTTTTCGTTCCTGACATCCCTTTCTGACTTTTTTATTCTCACTGGGCTGGTGGAGGCCGCCCGGCCTCTGAGCAGACTCCTGGTGGAGGCTGGGCCTCTGAGCAGACTCCTGGTGGGGCCTCTGAGCAGACTCCTGGTGGAGGCTGGGCCTCTGAGCAGACTCCTGGTGGAGGCCGCTCGGCCTCTGAGCAGACTCCTGGTGGAGGCCGCTCGGCCTCTGAGCAGACTCCTGGTGGAGGCCGCTCGGCCTCTGAGCAGACTCCTGGTGGAGGCCCCCCGGCCTCTGAGCAGACTCCTGGTGGAGGCCCCCTGGCCTCTGAGCAGACTCCTGGTGGAGACCACTCGGCCTCTGAGCAGACTCCTGGTGGAGGCCGCTCGGCCTCTGAACAGACTCCTGGTGGAGGCCGGGCCTCTGAACAGACTCCTGGTGGAGGCCGGGCCTCTGAACAGACTCCTGGTGGAGGCCGGGCCTCTGAACAGACTCCTGGTGGAGGCCGGGCCTCTGAACAGACTCCTGGTGGAGGCCGGGCCTCTGAACAGACTCCTGGTGGAGGCCGGGCCTCTGAACAGACTCCTGGTGGAGGCCGGGCCTCTGAGCAGACTCCTGGTGGAGGCCCCCTGACCTCTGAGCAGACTCCTGGTGGAGGCCCCCTGACCTCTGAGCAGACTCCTGGTGGAGGCCCCCTGACCTCTGAGCAGACTCCTGGTGGAGGCCCCCTGACCTCTGAGCAGACTCCTGGTGGAGGCCCCCTGACCTCTGAGCAGACTCCTGGTGGAGGCCCCCCGGCCTCTGAGCAGACTCCTGGTGGAGGCCCCCTGACCTCTGAGCAGACTCCTGGTGGAGGCCCCCCGGCCTCTGAGCAGACTCCTGGTGGAGGCCCCCCGGCCTCTGAGCAGACTCCTGGTGGAGGCCAGGCCTCTGAGCAGACTCCTGGTGGAGGCCCCCCGGCCTCTGAGCAGACTCCTGGTGGAGGCCCCCGGCCTCTGAGCAGACTCTATCTGAGCCAAGTCCTCCATGAACTGAGCTCCATCCAGCACCTCCTCGAACTCTTCTCCATCACTGAGGAGGAACCTGTCCCCCTGGACCTGTTTCACAGTCTCCTCTGCTTCGTCTCCAGCAACCACGACACAACGAGACATGAAGCGGTGACCCGCCTTGTGCGGTTTGGCGTCTGATTGTGATCCCTCACACTTTCTGGGTCCGTGGCGAGGCCTGGGTGTGACGGGGTTGGCTGCAGAGCTCTCAGGTACATGCTCCCCTCCTGTGTGCTTTACGTCCTCAGGGAAGTGCTGTTTGTAGAAGGTGGCGTTCAGGTGCAGCACCTCGTCGTAGTCCTGCTCGACGTCGGAGCTCACGTTGTCGTACTCGGAGCCGGCGTCCTGCATGTGCTCGGGGCCCGGGTCACAGCCGCTGTACAGCTGCGCTGCAGACACAGGAGGAGTCAGCTGCTTGCCGATGTCATCCTTCGAGGAACAAGGTGGTTGCTGCGTCGTCTTTTTAACCAAGCCCTGCTGCTCTTCTTGGCCCGATCTTGTAAATCCAGCCCCGGGGCACGAAGGAGGGCTGAGAGCCAGAATCCTGGAAACAGTTGCGTGCTGTTCCCCATGAGCCATGACTGGCCCCTTAAATCCACTACCTTAAACCCTGTGGAAAGACAAACATGGACACTTCTTCACACAAAACTGTCATGTGACTTTTTGAACGGAACATCGTTCACACAGTTCAACACTCTCAGTCTGTGTAAAAAGTTAGGAAACAAATACATTTATTGTGGTTTAAAGTAGAAACTATTTGAAACAACTAAACCAAGTCAACCATTGTTTTCCTGTTTATTTTCCACTTTTACAATCTAGCTGCTTCCGTATAATTCATGCTTCAGACATCAAAACATTCAGTAATTCAGTAAAAAGGTGCTATGATTTTTACCTTGATGCATGTTCAATAATCCAGGTAGAAACATCTAAAAAAGCAAAGTCTGGTCCTCTCTGGACATTCAAAAAACAAAACAAAACAAAAAAAATTGTAGAAACGTTTCGTCTTTCGTCCGAAAGACTTCCTCAGTCTGAGATGCTGTATTCAGCTCAGTCTTATAAATAGCACCCTCTCACAGTGGATCAACCAGTTGGCTGATGACAGCCGAAACCAGCTGCTCACATGATCAAGGAGGACCATCAGCCTAACGATGGATCGTTAGCACCCTGATGGTTGTTTGCTATTCACAGAGGGCTGAGTGATACTAGCAATAACAGCATTGTAAGAGGGGGACAGTTGAACCCGGAGGCCTCCACCTCTGTTTAATGATGGACGGTTTCTTTTCACAAAGATGGCCTCCTTTACTCCTCTCT
>JBBPBX010046669.1:0-26497 GCA_038048925.1 Garcialebias charrua | reverse complement strand
CGTCACCCTGTGATGCATGCATTCTTTGATGCACGTCACCCTGTGATGCATGCATCCTTTGATACATGTCACCCTGGGATACATGCATCCTTTGATGCATGTCACCCAGTGATGCATGCATACTTTGATGCATGTCACCCTGTGATGCATTCATCCTTTGATGCACGTCACCCTGTGACGCATGCATACTTTGATGCACATCACAATGGGATGCATGCATCCTTTGATGCACGTCACCCTGGGATGCATGCATCCTTTGATTCATGTCATCCTGTGATGTATGTATCCTTTGATGCACGTCACCCTGTTATGCATGCATCCTTTGATAGATGTCACCCTGTGATGCATGCATTCTTTGATGCACGTCACCCTGTGATGCATGCATCCTTTGATGTGCGTCACCCTGTGATGCATGCATCCTTTGATGCACGTCACCCTGTGATGCATGCATACTTTGATGCACGTCACCCTGTGATGCATTCATCCTTTGATGCACGTCACCCTGTGATGCATTCATCCTTTGATGCACGTCACCCTGGGATGCATGCATTCTTTGATGCATGTCACCCTGGGATGCATGCATACTTTGATGCACATCACGATGGGATGCATGCATTCTTTGATGCACGTCACCCTGGGATGCATTCATCCTTTGATGCATGTCATCCTGTGATGCATGTATCCTTTGATGCACGTCACCCTGTGATGCATGCATCCTTTGATGTGTCACCCTGTGATGCATGCATCCTTTGATGCACTTCACCCTGTGATGCATGCATCCTTTGATGCACGTTACCCTGGGATGCATGCATCCTTTGATGCACGTCAACTTGGGATATATGCATCCTTTGATTCACGTCACCTTGGGATGATTGCATCCTTTGATGCACGTCACCCTGGGATTCATGCATTCTTTGATGCACGTCACCCTGTGATTCATGCATCCTTTGATGCACATCACCCTGTGATGCATGCATCCTTTGATGCACGTCAACCTGTGATGCATCCTTTGATGCACGTCACCCTGTGATGCATGCATCCTTCGATGCACGTCACCCTGTGATGCATGCATCCTTCGATGCACATCAACCTGTGATGCATCCTTTGATGCATGTCACCTTGTGATACATCCTTTGATGCATGTCACCCTGTGATGCATCCTTTGATTCACATCACCCTGTGATGCATGCATCCTTTGATGTGTGTCACCCTGTGATGCATCCGTTGATGCATGTCACCCTGTGATGCATTCATCCTTTGATGCACGTCACCCTGTGATGCATGAATTCTTTGATGCACGTCACCCTGTGATGCATGCATCCTTTGATACATGTCACCCTGGGATACATGCATCCTTTGATGCATGTCACCCAGTGATGCATGCATACTTTGATGCATGTCACCCTGTGATGCATTCATCCTTTGATGCACGTCACCCTGTGACGCATGCATACTTTGATGCACATCACAATGGGATGCATGCATCCTTTGATGCACGTCACCCTGGGATGCATGCATCCTTTGATGCATGTCATCCTGTGATGTATGTATCCTTTGATGCACGTCACCCTGTTATGCATGCATCCTTTGATAGATGTCACCCTGTGATGCATGCATTCTTTGATGCACGTCACCCTGTGATGCATGCATCCTTTGATGTGCGTCACCCTGTGATGCATGCATCCTTTGATGCACGTCACCCTGTGATGCATGCATACTTTGATGCACGTCACCCTGTGATGCATTCATCCTTTGATGCACGTCACCCTGTGATGCATTCATCCTTTGATGCACGTCACCCTGGGATGCATGCATTTTTTGATGCATGTCACCCTGGGATGCATGCATACTATGATGTACATCACGATGGGATGCATGCATTCTTTGATGCACGTCACCCTGGGATGCATTCATCCTTTGATGCATGTCATCCTGTGATGCATGTATCCTTTGATGCACATCACCCTGTGATGCATGCATCCTTTGATGCGCGTCACCCTGTGATGCATGCATCCTTTGATGCACTTCACCCTGTGATGCATGCATACTTTGATGCACGTCACCCTGTGATGCATTCATCCTTTGATGCGTGTCACCCTGGGATGCATTCATCCTTTGATGCATGTCATCCTGTGATGCATGTATCCTTTGATGCACGTCACCCTGTGATGCATGCATCCTTTGATGCGCGTCACCCTGTGATGCATGCATCCTTTGATGCACTTCACCCTGTGATGCATGCATACTTTGATGCATGTCACCCTGGGATGCATGCATACTTTGATGCACATCACGATGGGATGCATGCATTCTTTGATGCACGTCACCCTGTGATTCATGCATCCTTTGATGCACATCACCCTGTGATGCATGCATCCTTTGATGCACGTCAACCTGTGATGCATCCTTTGATGCACGTCACCCTGTGATGCATGCATCCTTCGATGCACGTCACCCTGTGATGCATGCATCCTTCGATGCACGTCAACCTGTGATGCATCCTTTGATGCACGTCACCTTGTGATGCATCCTTTGATGCATGTCACCCTGTGATGCATCCTTTGATGCACATCACCCTGTGATGCATGCATCCTTTGATGCGTGTCACCCTGTGATGCATCCGTTGATGCATGTCACCCTGTGATGCATTCATCCTTTGATGCATGTCACCCTGTGATGCATGCATTCTTTGATGCACGTCACCCTGTGATGCATGCATCCTTTGATACATGTCACCCTGGGATACATGCATCCTTTGATGCATGTCACCCAGTGATGCATGCATACTTTGATGCATGTCACCCTGTGATGCATTCATCCTTTGATGCACGTCACCCTGTGACGCATGCATACTTTGATGCACATCACAATGGGATGCATGCATCCTTTGATGCACGTCACCCTGGGATGCATGCATCCTTTGATTCATGTCATCCTGTGATGTATGTATCCTTTGATGCACGTCACCCTGTGATGCATGCATCCTTTGATGCACTTCACCCTGTGATGCATGCATACTTTGATGCACGTCACCCTGTGATGCATTCATCCTTTGATGCGTGTCACCCTGGGATGCATTCATCCTTTGATGCATGTCATCCTGTGATGCATGTACATCCTTTGATGCACGTCACCCTGTGATGCATGCATCCTTTGATGCGCGTCACCCTGTGATGCATGCATCCTTTGATGCACTTCACCCTGTGATGCATGCATACTTTGATGCACGTCACCCTGTGATGCATTCATCCTTTGATGCACGTCACCCTGTGATGCATTCATCCTTTGATGCACATCACCCGGTGATGCATGCATCCTTTGATGCGTGTCACCCTGTGATGCATCCGTTGATGCATGTCACCCTGTGATGCATTCATCCTTTGATGCACGTCACCCTGTGATGCATGCATTCTTTGATGCACGTCACCCTGTGATGCATGCATCCTTTGATACATGTCACCCTGGGATACATGCATCCTTTGATGCATGTCACCCAGTGATGCATGCATACTTTGATGCATGTCACCCTGTGATGCATTCATCCTTTGATGCACGTCACCCTGTGACGCATGCATACTTTGATGCACATCACAATGGGATGCATGCATCCTTTGATGCACGTCACCCTGGGATGCATGCATCCTTTGATAGATGTCACCCTGTGATGCATGCATTCTTTGATGCACGTCACCCTGTGATGCATGCATCCTTTGATGTGCGTCACCCTGTGATGCATGCATCCTTTGATGCACGTCACCCTGTGATGCATGCATACTTTGATGCACGTCACCCTGTGATGCATTCATCCTTTGATGCACGTTACCCTGTGATGCATGCATCCTTCGATGCACGTCACCTTGTGATGCATCCTTTGATGCATGTCACCCTGTGATGCATCCTTTGATGCACATCACCCTGTGATGCATGCATCCTTTGATGCGTGTCACCCTGTGATGCATCCGTTGATGCATGTCACCCTGTGATGCATTCATCCTTTGATGCACGTCACCCTGTGATGCATGCATTCTTTGATGCACGTCACCCTGTGATGCATGCATCCTTTGATACATGTCACCTTGGGATACATGCATCCTTTGATGAATGTCACCCAGTGATGCATGCATACTTTGATGCATATCACCCTGTGATGCATTCATCCTTTGATGCAGGTCACCCTGTGACGCATGCATACTTTGATGCACATCACAATGGGATGCATGCATCCTTTGATGCACGTCACCCTGGGATGCATGCATCCTTTGATGCATGTCATCCTGTGATGTATGTATCCTTTGATGCACGTCACCCTGTTATGCATGCATCCTTTGATAGATGTCACCCTGTGATGCATGCATTCTTTGATGCACGTCACCCTGTGATGCATGCATCCTTTGATGTGCGTCACCCTGTGATGCATGCATCCTTTGATGCACGTCACCCTGTGATGCATGCATACTTTGATGCACGTCACCCTGTGATGCATTCATCCTTTGATGCACGTCACCCTGTGATGCATTCATCCTTTGATGCACGTCACCCTGGGATGCATGCATTCTTTGATGCATGTCACCCTGGGATGCATGCATACTTTGATGCACATCACGATGGGATGCATGCATTCTTTGATGCACGTCACCCTGGGATGCATTCATCCTTTGATGCATGTCATCCTGTGATGCATGTATCCTTTGATGCACGTCACCCTGTGATGCATGCATCCTTTGATGTGTCACCCTGTGATGCATGCATCCTTTGATGCACTTCACCCTGTGATGCATGCATCCTTTGATGCACGCTACCCTGGGATGCATGCATCCTTTGATGCACGTCAACTTGGGATATATGCATCCTTTGATTCACGTCACCTTGGGATGATTGCATCCTTTGATGCACGTCACCCTGGGATTCATGCATTCTTTGATGCACGTCACCCTGTGATTCATGCATCCTTTGATGCACATCACCCTGTGATGCATGCATCCTTTGATGCACGTCAACCTGTGATGCATCCTTTGATGCACGTCACCCTGTGAGGCATGCATCCTTCGATGCACGTCACCCTGTGATGCATGCATCCTTCGATGCACGTCAACTTGTGATGCATCCTTTGATGCACGTCACCTTGTGATGCATCCTTTGATGCACACCAACCGGTGATGCATCCTTTGATGCACACCCACCGGTGATGCAGGCATCCTTTGATGTGTGTCACCCTGTGATGCATCCGTTGATGCATGTCACCCTGTGATGCATTCATCCTTTGATGCACGTCACCCTGTGATGCATGCATTCTTTGATGCACGTCACCCTGTGATGCATGCATCCTTTGATACATGTCACCCTGGGATACATGCATCCTTTGATGCATGTCACCCAGTGATGCATGCATACTTTGATGCATGTCACCCTGTGATGCATTCATACTTTGATGCACGTCACCCTGTGATGCATGCATACTTTGATGTGCGTCACCCTGTGATGCATGCATCCTTTGATGCACGTCACCCTGTGATGCATGCATACTTTGATGCACGTCACCCTGTGATGCATTCATCCTTTGATGCACGTCACCCTGTGATGCATTCATCCTTTGATGCACGTCACCCTGGGATGCATGCATTCTTTGATGCATGTCACGCTGGGATGCATGCATACTTTGATGCACATCACGATGGGATGCATGCATTCTTTGATGCACGTCACCCTGGGATGCATTCATCCTTTGATGCATGTCATCCTGTGATGCATGTATCCTTTGAAGCACGTCACCCTGTGATGCATGCATCCTTTGATGCGCGTCACCCTGTGATGCATGCATCCTTTGATGCACTTCACCCTGTGATGCATGCATACTTTGATGCACGTCACCCTGTGATGCATTCATCCTTTGATGCACGTCACCCTGTGATGCATGCATCCTTTGATGCACGTTACCCTGGGATGCATGCATCCTTTGATGCACGTCACCTTGGGATATATGCATCCTTTGATTCACGTCACCTTGGGATGATTGCATCCTTTGATGCACGTCACCCTGTGATGCATGCATCCTTTGATGCACATCACCCTGTGATGTATTCATCCTTTGATGCACGTCACCCTGTGATGCATGCATTCTTTGATGCACGTCACCCTGTGATGCATGCATCTTTTGATACATGTCACCCTGGTATACATGCATCCTTTGATGCATGTTACCCTGTGATGCATGCATACTTTGATGCATGTCACCCTGTAATGCATTCATCCTTTGATGCACGTATCCCTGTGACGCATGCATACTTTGATGCACATCACAATGGGATGCATGCATCCTTTGATGCACGTCACCCTGTGATGCATGCATCCTTTGATGCATGTCATCCTGTGATGTATGTATCCTTTGATAATTGTCACCCTGTGATGCATGCATTCTTTGATGCACGTCACCCTGTGATGCATGCATCCTTTGATGTGTGTCACTCTGTGATGCATTTTCCTTTGATGCACGTCACCCTGTGATGCATTCATCCTTTGATGCACGTCACCCTGTGATGCATGCATTCTTTGATGCATGTCACGCTGTGATGCATGCATACTTTGATGCACATCACAATGGGATGCATGCATCCTTTGATGCACGTCACCCTGGGATGCATGCATCCTTTGATGCACGTTACCCTGGGATGCATGCATCCTTTGATGCACGTCACCTTGGGATACATGCATCCTTTGATGCACGTCACCCTGGGATGATTGCATCCTTTGATGCACGTCACCCTGTGATTCATGCATCCTTTGATGCACGTCAACCTGTGATGCATGCATCCTTTGATGCACGTCACCCTGTGATGCATACATCCTTTAATGTGTGTCACCATGGGATGCATGCATACTTTGATGCACATCACCCTGGGATGCATGCATACTTTGATGCACATCACAATGGGATGCATGCATCCTTTGATGCATGTCACCCTGGGATGCATTCATCCTTTGATGCATGTCATCCTGTGATGCATGTATCCTTTGATGCACGTCACCCTGTGATGCATGCATCCTTTGATGCGCGTCACCCTGTGATGCATGCATCCTTTGATGTGTGTCACCCTGTGATGCATTTTCCTTTGATGCATGTCACCCTGTGATGCATTCATCCTTTGATGCACGTCACCCTGTGATGCATGCATTCTTTGATGCATGTCACGCTGGGATGCATGCATACTTTGATGCACATCACAATGGGATGCATGCATCCTTTGATGCACGTCACCCTGGGATGCATTCATCCTTTGATGCATGTCATCCTGTGATGCATGTATCCTTTGATGCACGTCACCCTGTTATGCATGCATCCTTTGATAGACGTCACCCTGTGATGCATGCATTCTTTGATGCACGTCACCCTGTGATGCATGCATCCTTTGATGCGCGTCACTCTGTGATGCATGCATCCTTTGATGCACGTCACCCTGTGATGCATGCATACTTTGATGCACGTCACCCTGTGATGCATTCATCCTTTGATGCACGTCACCCTGTGATGCATGCATTCTTTGATGCACGTCACCCTGTGATGCATGCATCCTTTGATGCACGTCACCCTGGGATACATGCATCCTTTGATGCACGTCACCCTGTGATGCATGCATCCTTTGATACATGTCACCCTGGGATACATGCATCCTTTGATGCATGTCACCCAGTGATGCATGCATACTTTGATGCATGTCACCCTGTGATGCATTCATCCTTTGATGCACGTCACCCTGTGACGCATGCATACTTTGATGCACATCACAATGGGATGCATGCATCCTTTGATGCACGTCACCCTGGGATGCATGCATCCTTTGATAGATGTCACCCTGTGATGCATGCATTCTTTGATGCACGTCACCCTGTGATGCATGCATCCTTTGATGTGCGTCACCCTGTGATGCATGCATCCTTTGATGCACGTCACCCTGTGATGCATGCATACTTTGATGCACGTCACCCTGTGATGCATTCATCCTTTGATGCACGTCACCCTGTGATGCATTCATCCTTTGATGCACGTCACCCTGGGATGCATGCATTCTTTGATGCATGTCACGCTGGGATGCATGCATACTTTGATGCACATCACGATGGGATGCATGCATTCTTTGATGCACGTCACCCTGGGATGCATTCATCCTTTGATGCATGTCATCCTGTGATGCATGTATCCTTTGAAGCACGTCACCCTGTGATGCATGCATCCTTTGATGCGCGTCACCCTGTGATGCATGCATCCTTTGATGCACTTCACCCTGTGATGCATGCATACTTTGATGCACGTCACCTTGTGATGCAATCATCCTTTGATGCACGTCACCCTGTGATGCATGCATCCTTTGATGCACGTTACCCTGGGATGCATGCATCCTTTGATGCACGTCACCTTGGGATATATGCATCCTTTGATTCACGTCACCTTGGGATGATTGCATCCTTTGATGCACGTCACCCTGTGATGCATGCATCCTTTGATGCACATCACCCTGTGATGTATTCATCCTTTGATGCACGTCACCCTGTGATGCATGCATTCTTTGATGCACGTCACCCTGTGATGCATGCATCTTTTGATACATGTCACCCTGGTATACATGCATCCTTTGATGCATGTTACCCTGTGATGCATGCATACTTTGATGCATGTCACCCTGTAATGCATTCATCCTTTGATGCACGTATCCCTGTGACGCATGCATACTTTGATGCACATCACAATGGGATGCATGCATCCTTTGATGCACGTCACCCTGTGATGCATGCATCCTTTGATGCATGTCATCCTGTGATGTATGTATCCTTTGATAATTGTCACCCTGTGATGCATGCATTCTTTGATGCACGTCACCCTGTGATGCATGCATCCTTTGATGTGTGTCACCCTGTGATGCATTTTCCTTTGATGCATGTCACCCTGTGATGCATTCATCCTTTGATGCACGTCACCCTGTGATGCATGCATTCTTTGATGCATGTCACGCTGGGATGCATGCATACTTTGATGCACATCACAATGGGATGCATGCATCCTTTGATGCACGTCACCCTGGGATGCATTCATCCTTTGATGCATGTCATCCTGTGATGCATGTATCCTTTGATGCACGTCACCCTGTTATGCATGCATCCTTTGATAGACGTCACCCTGTGATGCATGCATTCTTTGATGCACGTCACCCTGTGATGCATGCATCCTTTGATGCGCGTCACTCTGTGATGCATGCATCCTTTGATACATGTCACCCTGGGATACATGCATCCTTTGATGAATGTCACCCAGTGATGCATGCATACTTTGATGCATGTCACCCTGTGATGCATTCATCCTTTGATTCACGTCACCCTGTGACGCATGCATACTTTGATGCACATCACAATGGGATGCATGCATCCTTTGATTCATGTCATCCTGTGATGTATGTATCCTTTGATGCACGTCACCCTGTTATGCATGCATCCTTTGATAGATGTCACCCTGTGATGCATGCATTCTTTGATGCACGTCACCCTGTGATGCATGCATCCTTTGATGTGCGTCACCCTGTGATGCATGCATCCTTTGATGCACGTCACCCTGTGATGCATGCATACTTTGATGCACGTCACCCTGTGATGCATTCATCCTTTGATGCACGTAACCCTGTGATGCATTCATCCTTTGATGCACGTCACCCTGGGATGCATGCATTCTTTGATGCATGTCACCCTGGGATGCATGCATACTTTGATGTACATCACGATGGGATGCATGCATTCTTTGATGCACGTCACCCTGGGATGCATTCATCCTTTGATGCATGTCATCCTGTGATGCATGTATCCTTTGATGCACGTCACCCTGTGATGCATGCATCCTTTGATGCACGTCACCCTGTGATGCATGCATCCTTTGATGCACGTCACCCTGTGATGCATTCATCCTTTGATGCACGTCACCCTGTGATGCATTCATCCTTTGATGCACGTCACCCTGGGATGCATGCATTCTTTGATGCATGTCACCCTGGGATGCATGCATACTTTGATGCACATCACGATGGGATGCATGCATTCTTTGATGCACGTCACCCTGGGATGCATTCATCCTTTGATGCATGTCATCCTGTGATGCATGTATCCTTTGATGCACGTCACCCTGTGATGCATGCATCCTTTGATGCGCGTCACACTGTGATGCATGCATCCTTTGATGCACTTCACCATGTGATGCATGCATCCTTCGATGCACGTCAACCTGTGATGCATCCTTTGATGCACGTCACCTTGTGATGAATCCTTTGATGCATGTCACCCTGTGATGCATCCTTTGATGCACACCAACCGGTGATGCATGCATCCTTTGATGCGTGTCACCCTGTGATGCATCCGTTGATGCATGTCACCCTGTGATGCATTCATCCTTTGATGCACGTCACCCTGTGATGCATGCATTCTTTGATGCACGTCACCCTGTGATGCATGCATCCTTTGATACATGTCACCCTGGGATACATGCATCCTTTGATGCATGTCACCCAGTGATGCATGCATACTTTGATGCATGTCACCCTGTGATGCATTCATCCTTTGATGCACGTCACCCTGTGATGCATGCATACTTTGATGCGTCACCCTGTGATGCATGCATCCTTTGATGCACGTCACCCTGTGATGCATGCATCCTTTGATGGATGTCACCCTGTGATGCATTCATTCTTTGATGCACGTCACCCTGTGATGCATTCATCCTTTGATGTGCGTCACCCTGTGATGCATGCATTCTTTGATGCATGTCACCCTGTGATGCATGCATACTTTGATGCACATCACGATGGGATGCATGCATTCTTTGATGCACGTCACCCTGGGATGCATTCATCCTTTGATGCATGTCATCCTGTGATGCATGTATCCTTTGATGCACGTCACCCTGTGATGCATGCATCCTTTGATGCGCGTCACCCTGTGATGCATGCATCCTTTGATGCACGTCACCCTGTGATGCATGCATCCTTTGATGCACTTCACCCTGTGATGCATGCATACTTTGATGCACGTCACCCTGTGATGCATTCATCCTTTGATGCACGTCACCCTGTGATGCATGCATCCTTTGATGCACGTTACCCTGGGATGCATGCATCCTTTGATGCACGTCACCTTGGGATATATGCATCCTTTGATTCACGTCACCTTGGGATGATTGCATCCTTTGATGCACGTCACCCTGTGATGCATGCATCCTTTGATGCACGTCACCCTGTGATGCATTCATCCTTTGATGCACGTCACCCTGTGATGCATGCATTCTTTGATGCACGTCACCCTGTGATGCATGCATCTTTTGATACATGTCACCCTGGTATACATGCATCCTTTGATGCATGTTACCCTGTGATGCATGCATACTTTGATGCATGTCACCCTGTGATGCATTCATCCTTTGATGCACGTATCCCTGTGATGCATGCATACTTTGATGCACATCACAATGGGATGCATGCATCCTTTGATGCACGTCACCCTGTGATGCATGCATCCTTTGATGCATGTCATCCTGTGATGTATGTATCCTTTGATAATTGTCACCCTGTGATGCATGCATTCTTTGATGCACGTCACCCTGTGATGCATGCATCCTTTGATGTGTGTCACCCTGTGATGCATTTTCCTTTGATGCACGTCACCCTGTGATGCATTCATCCTTTGATGCACGTCACCCTGTGATGCATGCATTCTTTGATGCATGTCACCCTGTGATGCATGCATTCTTTGATGCACGTCACCCTGGGATACATGCATCCTTTGATGCACGTCACCCTGTGATGCATGCATCCTTTGATGCACGTTACCCTGTGATGCATGCATCCTTTGATGCACGTCACCTTGTGATGCATTCATCCTTTGATGCACGTCACCCTGTGATGATTCATCCTTTGATGCACGTCACCCTGTGATTCATGCATTCTTTGATGCATGTCACCCTGTGATGCATGCATCCTTTGATGCACGTCACGCTGTGATGCATGCATTCTTTGATGTGTGTCACCCTGGGATGCATTCATCCTTTGATGCATGTCATCCTGTGATGCATGTATCCTTTGATGCACGTCACCCTGTGATGCATGCATCCTTTGATGCGTGTCATTCTGTGATGCATGTATCCTTTGATGCACGTCACCCTGTGATGCATGCATCCTTTGATGCGCGTCACCCTGTGATGCATTCATCCTTTGATGCACTTCACCCTGTGATGCATGCATCCTTTGATGCACGTTACCCTGGGATGCATGCATCCTTTGATGCACGTCACCTTGGGATATATGCATCCTTTGATGCACGTCACCCTGGGATGATTGCATCCTTTGATGCACGTCACCCTGTGATTCATGCATCCTTTGATGCACGTCACCCTGTGATGCATGCATCCTTTGATGCACGTCACCCTGTGATGCATACATCCTTTAATGTGTGTCACCATGGGATGCATGCATACTTTGATGCACATCACCCTGGGATGCATGCATACTTTGATGCACATCACAATGGGATGCATGCATCCTTTGATGCATGTCACCCTGGGATGCATTCATCCTTTGATGCATGTCATCCTGTGATGCATGTATCCTTTGATGCACGTCACCCTGTGATGCATGCATCCTTTGATGCGCGTCACCCTGTGATGCATGCATCCTTTGATGCACTTCACCCTGATATGCTTGCATACTTTGATGCACGTCACCCTGTGATGCATTCATCCTTTGATGCACGTCACCCTGTGATGCATGCATACTTTGATGCACGTTACCCTGGGATGCATGCATCCTTTGAAGCACGTCAACTTGGGATATATGCATCCTTTGATTCACGTCACCTTGGGATGATTGCATACTTTGATGCACGTCACCCTGGGATTCATGCATTCTTTGATGCACGTCACCCTGTGATTCATGCATCCTTTGATGCACATCACCCTGTGATATATGCATCCTTTGATGCACGTCAACATGTGATGCATCCTTTGATGCACGTCACCCTGTGATGCATGCATCCTTCGATGCACGTCACCCTGTGATGCATGCATCCTTCGATGCACGTCAACCTATGATGCATCCTTTGATGCACGTCACCTTGTGATGCATCCTTTGATGCATGTCACCCTGTGATGCATCCTTTGATGCACATCACCCGGTGATGCATGCATCCTTTGATGCGTGTCACCCTGTGATGCATCCGTTGATGCATGTCACCCTGTGATGCATTCATCCTTTGATGCACGTCACCCTGTGATGCATGCATTCTTTGATGCATGTCACCCTGTTATGCATGCATCCTTTGATGCATGTCACCCTGGGATACATGCATCCTTTGATGCATGTCACCCAGTGATGCATGCATACTTTGATGCATGTCACCCTGTGATGCATTCATCCTTTGATGCACGTCACCCTGTGATGCATGCATACTTTGATGCACATCACAATGGGATGCATGCATTCTTTGATGCACGTCACCCTGGGATGCATGCATCCTTTGATACATGTCACCCTGTGATGCATGCATTCTTTGATGCACGTCACCCTGTGATATATGCATCCTTTGATGTGCGTCACACTGTGATGCATGCATCCTTTGATGCACGTCACCCTGTGATGCATGCATACTTTGATGCACGTCACCCTGTGATGCATTCATCCTTTGATGCACGTCACCCTGTGATGCATTCATCCTTTGATGCACGTCACCCTGGGATGCATGCATTCTTTGATGCATGTCACCCTGGGATGCATGCATACTTTGATGCACATCACGATGGGATGCATGCATTCTTTGATGCACGTCACCCTGGGATGCATTCATCCTTTGATGCATGTCATCCTGTGATGCATGTATCCTTTGATGCACGTCACCCTGTAATGCATGCATCCTTTGATGCGCGTCACTCTGTGATGCATGCATCCTTTGATGCACGTCACCCTGTGATGCATGCATACTTTGATGCACGTCACCCTGTGATGCATTCATCCTTTGATGCACGTCACCCTGTGATGCATGCATCCTTTGATGCACGTTACCCTGGGATGCATGCATCCTTTGATGCACGTCACCTTGGGATATATGCATCCTTTGATGCACGTCACCCTGGGATGATTGCATCCTTTGATGCACGTCACCCTGTGATTCATGCATCCTTTGATGCACGTCACCCTGTGATGCATGCATCCTTTGATGCACGTCACCCTGTGATGCATACATCCTTTAATGTGTGTCACCATGGGATGCATGCATACTTTGATGCACATCACCCTGGGATGCATGCATACTTTGATGCACATCACAATGGGATGCATGCATCCTTTGATGCATGTCACCCTGGGATGCATTCATCCTTTGATGCATGTCATCCTGTGATGCATGTATCCTTTGATGCACGTCACCCTGTGATGCATGCATCCTTTGATGCGCGTCACCCTGTGATGCATGCATCCTTTGATGCACTTCACCCTGATATGCATGCATACTTTGATGCACGTCACCCTGTGATGCATTCATCCTTTGATGCACGTCACCCTGTGATTCATGCATCCTTTGATGCACGTTACCCTGTGATTCATGCATCCTTTGATGCACGTCACCCTGTGATGCATGCATTCTTTGATGCATGTCACGCTGGGATGCATGCATACTTTGATGCACATCACAATGGGATGCATGCATCCTTTGATGCACGTCACCCTGGGATGCATTCATCCTTTGATGCATGTCATCCTGTGATGCATGTATCCTTTGATGCACGTCACCCTGTTATGCATGCATCCTTTGATAGACGTCACCCTGTGATGCATGCATTCTTTGATGCACGTCACCCTGTGATGCATGCATCCTTTGATGCGCGTCACTCTGTGATGCATGCATCCTTTGATGCACGTCATCCTGTGATGCATGTATCCTTTGATGCACGTCACCCTGTGATGCATGCATCCTTTGATGCGCGTCACCCTGTGATGCATGCATCCATTGTTGCACTTCACCCTGATATGCATGCATACTTTGATGCACGTCACCCTGTGATGCATTCTTCCTTTGATGCACGTCACCCTGTGATGCATGCATCCTTTGATGCACGTTACCCTGGGATGCATGCATCTTTTGATGCACGTCAACTTGGGATATATGCATCCTTTGATTCACGTCACCTTGGGATGATTGCATCCTTTGATGCACGTCACCCTGGGATTCATGCATTCTTTGATGCACGTCACCCTGTGATTCATGCATCCTTTGATGCACATCACCTTGTGATGCATGCATCCTTTGATGCACGTCAACCTGTGATGCATCCTTTGATGCACGTCACCCTGTGATGCATGCATCCTTCGATGCACGTCACCCTGTGATGCATGCATCCTTCGATGCACGTCAACCTGTGATGCATCCTTTGATGCACGTCACCTTGTGATGAATCCTTTGATGCATGTCACCCTGTGATGCATCCTTTGATGCACACCAACCGGTGATGCATGCATCCTTTGATGCGTGTCACCCTGTGATGCATCCGTTGATGCATGTCACCCTGTGATGCATTCATCCTTTGATGCACGTCACCCTGTGATGCATGCATTCTTTGATGCACGTCACCCTGTGATGCATGCATCCTTTGATACATGTCACCCTGGGATACATGCATCCTTTGATGCATGTCACCCAGTGATGCATGCATACTTTGATGCATGTCACCCTGTGATGCATTCATCCTTTGATGCACGTCACCCTGTGACGCATGCATACTTTGATGCACATCACAATGGGATGCATGCATCCTTTGATGCACGTCACCCTGGGATGCATGCATCCTTTGATAGATGTCACCCTGTGATGCATGCATTCTTTGATGCACGTCACCCTGTGATGCATGCATCCTTTGATGTGCGTCACCCTGTGATGCATGCATTCTTTGATGCACGTCACCCTGTGATGCATGCATCCTTTGATACATGTCACCCTGGGATACATGCATCCTTTGATGAATGTCACCCAGTGATGCATGCATACTTTGATGCATGTCACCCTGTGATGCATTCATCCTTTGATTCACGTCACCCTGTGACGCATGCATACTTTGATGCACATCACAATGGGATGCATGCATCCTTTGATTCATGTCATCCTGTGATGTATGTATCCTTTGATGCACGTCACCCTGTTATGCATGCATCCTTTGATAGATGTCACCCTGTGATGCATGCATTCTTTGATGCACGTCACCCTGTGATGCATGCATCCTTTGATGTGTGTCACCCTGTGATGCATGCATCCTTTGATGCACGTCACCCTGTGATGCATTCATACTTTGATGCACGTCACCCTGGGATGCATGCATTCTTTGATGCATGTCACCCTGCGATGCATGCATACTTTGATGTACATCACGATGGGATGCATGCATTCTTTGATGCACGTCACCCTGGGATGCATTCATCCTTTGATGCATGTCATCCTGTGATGCATGTATCCTTTGATGCACGTCACCCTGTGATGCATGCATCCTTTGATGCGCGTCACACTGTGATGCATGCATCCTTTGATGCACTTCACCCTGTGATGCATGCATACTTTGATGCACGTCACCCTGTGATGCATTCATCCTTTGATGCGCGTCACCCTGGGATGCATTCATCCTTTGATGCATGTCATCCTGTGATGCATGTATCCTTTGATGCACGTCACCCTGTGATGCATGCATCCTTTGATGCGCGTCACCCTGTGATGCATGCATCCTTTGATGCACTTCACCCTGATATGCATGCATACTTTGATGCACGTCACCCTGTGATGCATTCTTCCTTTGATGCACGTCACCCTGTGATGCATGCATCCTTTGATGCACGTTACCCTGTGATGCATGCATCCTTTGATGCACGTCAACTTGGGATACATGCATCCTTTGATTCACGTCACCTTGGGATGATTGCATCCTTTGATGCACGTCACCCTGGGATTCATGCATTCTTTGATGCACGTCACCCTGTGATTCATGCATCCTTTGATGCACATCACCCTGTGATGCATGCATCCTTTGATGCACATAAACCTGTGATGCATCCTTTGATGCACGTCACCCTGTGAGGCATGCATCCTTCGATGCACGTCACCCTGTGATGCATGCATCCTTCGATGCACGTCAACTTGTGATGCATCCTTTGATGCACGTCACCTTGTGATGCATCCTTTGATGCACACCAACCGGTGATGCATCCTTTGATGCACACCCACCGGTGATGCAGGCATCCTTTGATGTGTGTCACCCTGTGATGCATCCGTTGATGCATGTCACCCTGTGATGCATTCATCCTTTGATGCACGTCACCCTGTGATGCATGCATTCTTTGATGCACGTCACCCTGTGATGCATGCATCCTTTGATACATGTCACCCTGGGATACATGCATCCTTTGATGCATGTCACCCAGTGATGCATGCATACTTTGATGCATGTCACCCTGTGATGCATTCATCCTTTGATGCACGTCACCCTGTGATGCATGCATACTTTGATGTGCGTCACCCTGTGATGCATGCATCCTTTGATGCACGTCACCCTGTGATGCATGCATACTTTGATGCACGTCACCCTGTGATGCATTCATCCTTTGATGCACGTCACCCTGTGATGCATTCATCCTTTGATGCACGTCACCCTGGGATGCATGCATTCTTTGATGCATGTCACGCTGGGATGCATGCATACTTTGATGCACATCACGATGGGATGCATGCATTCTTTGATGCACGTCACCCTGGGATGCATTCATCCTTTGATGCATGTCATCCTGTGATGCATGTATCCTTTGAAGCACGTCACCCTGTGATGCATGCATCCTTTGATGCGCGTCACCCTGTGATGCATGCATACTTTGATGCACGTCACCTTGTGATGCATGCATCCTTTGATGCACTTCACCCTGTGATGCATGCATACTTTGATGCACGTCACCTTGTGATGCAATCATCCTTTGATGCACGTCACCCTGTGATGCATGCATCCTTTGATGCACGTTACCCTGGGATGCATGCATCCTTTGATGCACGTCACCTTGGGATATATGCATCCTTTGATTCACGTCACCTTGGGATGATTGCATCCTTTGATGCACGTCACCCTGTGATGCATGCATCCTTTGATGCACATCACCCTGTGATGTATTCATCCTTTGATGCACGTCACCCTGTGATGCATGCATTCTTTGATGCACGTCACCCTGTGATGCATGCATCTTTTGATACATGTCACCCTGGTATACATGCATCCTTTGATGCATGTTACCCTGTGATGCATGCATACTTTGATGCATGTCACCCTGTAATGCATTCATCCTTTGATGCACGTATCCCTGTGACGCATGCATACTTTGATGCACATCACAATGGGATGCATGCATCCTTTGATGCACGTCACCCTGTGATGCATGCATCCTTTGATGCATGTCATCCTGTGATGTATGTATCCTTTGATAATTGTCACCCTGTGATGCATGCATTCTTTGATGCACGTCACCCTGTGATGCATGCATCCTTTGATGTGTGTCACTCTGTGATGCATTTTCCTTTGATGCACGTCACCCTGTGATGCATTCATCCTTTGATGCACGTCACCCTGTGATGCATGCATTCTTTGATGCATGTCACGCTGTGATGCATGCATACTTTGATGCACATCACAATGGGATGCATGCATCCTTTGATGCACGTCACCCTGGGATGCATGCATCCTTTGATGCACGTTACCCTGGGATGCATGCATCCTTTGATGCACGTCACCTTGGGATACATGCATCCTTTGATGCACGTCACCCTGGGATGATTGCATCCTTTGATGCACGTCACCCTGTGATTCATGCATCCTTTGATGCACGTCAACCTGTGATGCATGCATCCTTTGATGCACGTCACCCTGTGATGCATACATCCTTTAATGTGTGTCACCATGGGATGCATGCATACTTTGATGCACATCACCCTGGGATGCATGCATACTTTGATGCACATCACAATGGGATGCATGCATCCTTTGATGCATGTCATCCTGTGATGCATGTATCCTTTGATGCACGTCACCCTGTGATGCATGCATCCTTTGATGCGCGTCACCCTGTGATGCATGCATCCTTTGATGCACTTCACCCTGATATGCATGCATACTTTGATGCACGTCACCCTGTGATGCATTCATCCTTTGATGCACGTCACCCTGTGATGCATGCATCCTTTGATGCACGTTACCCTGTGATGCATGCATCCTTTGATGCACGTCAACCTGTGATGCATCCTTTGATGCACGTCACCCTGTGATGCATGCATCCTTCGATGCACGTCACCCTGTGATGCATGCATCCTTTGATGCACATCAACCTGTGATGCATCCTTTGATGCACGTCACCTTGTGATGCATCCTTTGATGCATGTCACCCTGTGATGCATCCTTTGATGCACACCAACCGGTGAGGCATGCATCCTTTGATGCGTGTCACCCTGTGATGCATCCGTTGATGCATGTCACCCTGTGATGCATTCATCCTTTGATGCATGTCACCCTGTGATGCATGCATACTTTGATGCACGTCACCCTGTGATGCATGCATCCTTTGATACATGTCACCCTGGGATACATGCATCCTTTGATGCATGTCACCCAGTGATGCATGCATACTTTGATGCATGTCACACTGTGATGCATTCATCCTTTGATGCACGTCACCCTGTGACGCATGCATACTTTGATGCACATCACAATGGGATGCATGCATCCTTTGATGCACGTCACCCTGGGATGCATGCATCCTTTGATAGATGTCACCCTGTGATGCATGCATTCTTTGATGCATGTCACCCTGTGATGCATGCATCCTTTGATGTGCGTCACCCTGTGATGCATGCATTCTTTGATGCACGTCACCCTGTGATGCATGCATCCTTTGATACATGTCACCCTGGGATACATGCATCCTTTGATGCATGTCACCCAGTGATGCATGCATACTTTGATGCATGTCACCCTGTGATGCATTCATCCTTTGATTCACGTCACCCTGTGACGCATGCATACTTTGATGCACATCACAATGGGATGCATGCATCCTTTGATGCACGTCACCCTGGGATGCATGCATCCTTTGATTCATGTCATCCTGTGATGTATGTATCCTTTGATGCACGTCACCCTGTTATGCATGCATCCTTTGATAGATGTCACCCTGTGATGCATGCATTCTTTGATGCACGTCACCCTGTGATGCATGCATCCTTTGATGTGCGTCACCCTGTGATGCATGCATCCTTTGATGCACGTCACCCTGTGATGCATGCATACTTTGATGCACGTCACCCTGTGATGCATTCATCCTTTGATGCACGTCACCCTGTGATGCATTCATCCTTTGATGCACGTCACCCTGGGATGCATGCATTCTTTGATGCATGTCACCCTGGGATGCATGCATACTTTGATGTACATCACGATGGGATGCATGCATTCTTTGATGCACGTCACCCTGGGATGCATTCATCCTTTGATGCATGTCATCCTGTGATGCATGTATCCTTTGATGCACGTCACCCTGTGATGCATGCATCCTTTGATGCGCGTCACCCTGTGATGCATGCATCCTTTGATGCACTTCACCCTGTGATGCATGCATACTTTGATGCACGTCACCCTGTGATGCATTCATCCTTTGATGCGCGTCACCCTGGGATGCATTCATCCTTTGATGCATGTCATCCTGTGATGCATGTATCCTTTGATGCACGTCACCCTGTGATGCATGCATCCTTTGATGCGCGTCACCCTGTGATGCATGCATCCTTTGATGCACTTCACCCTGATATGCATGCATACTTTGATGCACGTCACCCTGTGATGCATTCTTCCTTTGATGCACGTCACCCTGTGATGCATGCATCCTTTGATGCACGTTACCCTGGGATGCATGCATCCTTTGATGCACGTCAACTTGGGATACATGCATCCTTTGATTCACGTCACCTTGGGATGATTGCATCCTTTGATGCACGTCACCCTGGGATTCATGCATTCTTTGATGCACGTCACCCTGTGATTCATGCATCCTTTGATGCACATCACCCTGTGATGCATGCATCCTTTGATGCACGTCACCCTGTGATGCATGCATCCTTCGATGCACGTCACCCTGTGATGCATGCATCCTTCGATGCACGTCAACCTGTGATGCATCCTTTGATGCACGTCACCTTGTGATGCATCCTTTGATGCATGTCACCCTGTGATGCATCCTTTGATGCACACCAACCGGTGATGCATGCATCCTTTGATGCGTGTCACCCTGTGATGCATCCGTTGATGCATGTCACCCTGTGATGCATTCATCCTTTGATGCACGTCACCCTGTGATGCATGCATTCTTTGATGCACGTCACCCTGTGATGCATGCATCCTTTGATACATGTCACCCTGGGATACATGCATCCTTTGATGCATGTCACCCAGTGATGCATGCATACTTTGATGCATGTCACCCTGTGATGCATTCATCCTTTGATGCACGTCACCCTGTGACGCATGCATACTTTGATGCACATCACAATGGGATGCATGCATCCTTTGATAGATGTCACCCTGTGATGCATGCATTCTTTGATGCACGTCACCCTGCGATGCATGCATCCTTTGATGTGCGTCACCCTGTGATGCATGCATTCTTTGATGCACGTCACCCTGTGATGCATGCATCCTTTGATACATGTCACCCTGGGATACATGCATCCTTTGATGAATGTCACCCAGTGATGCATGCATACTTTGATGCATGTCACCCTGTGATGCATTCATCCTTTGATTCACGTCACCCTGTGACGCATGCATACTTTGATGCACATCACAATGGGATGCATGCATCCTTTGATTCATGTCATCCTGTGATGTATGTATCCTTTGATGCACGTCACCCTGTTATGCATGCATCCTTTGATAGATGTCACCCTGTGATGCATGCATTCTTTGATGCACGTCACCCTGTGATGCATGCATCCTTTGATGTGCGTCACCCTGTGATGCATGCATCCTTTGATGCACGTCACCCTGTGATGCATGCATACTTTGATGCACGTCACCCTGTGATGCATTCATCCTTTGATGCACGTAACCCTGTGATGCATTCATCCTTTGATGCACGTCACCCTGGGATGCATGCATTCTTTGATGCATGTCACCCTGGGATGCATGCATACTTTGATGCACGTCACCCTGGGATTCATGCATTCTTTGATGCACGTCACCCTGTGATTCATGCATCCTTTGATGCACATCACCCTGTGATGCATGCATCCTTTGATGCACATAAACCTGTGATGCATCCTTTGATGCACGTCACCCTGTGAGGCATGCATCCTTCGATGCACGTCACCCTGTGATGCATGCATCCTTCGATGCACGTCAACTTGTGATGCATCCTTTGATGCACGTCACCTTGTGATGCATCCTTTGATGCACACCAACCGGTGATGCATCCTTTGATGCACACCCACCGGTGATGCAGGCATCCTTTGATGTGTGTCACCCTGTGATGCATCCGTTGATGCATGTCACCCTGTGATGCATTCATCCTTTGATGCACGTCACCCTGTGATGCATGCATTCTTTGATGCACGTCACCCTGTGATGCATGCATCCTTTGATACATGTCACCCTGGGATACATGCATCCTTTGATGCATGTCACCCAGTGATGCATGCATACTTTGATGCATGTCACCCTGTGATGCATTCATCCTTTGATGCACGTCACCCTGTGACGCATGCATACTTTGATGCACATCACAATGGGATGCATGCATACTTTGATGTGCGTCACCCTGTGATGCATGCATTCTTTGATGCACGTCACCCTGTGATGCATGCATACTTTGATGCACGTCACCCTGTGATGCATTCATCCTTTGATGCACGTCACCCTGTGATGCATTCATCCTTTGATGCACGTCACCCTGGGATGCATGCATTCTTTGATGCATGTCACGCTGGGATGCATGCATACTTTGATGTACATCACGATGGGATGCATGCATTCTTTGATGCACGTCACCCTGGGATGCATTCATCCTTTGATGCATGTCATCCTGTGATGCATGTATCCTTTGAAGCACGTCACCCTGTGATGCATGCATCCTTTGATGCGCGTCACCCTGTGATGCATGCATCCTTTGATGCACTTCACCCTGTGATGCATGCATACTTTGATGCACGTCACCCTGTGATGCATTCATCCTTTGATGCACGTCACCCTGTGATGCATGCATCCTTTGATGCACGTTACCCTGGGATGCATGCATCCTTTGATGCACGTCACCTTGGGATATATGCATCCTTTGATTCACGTCACCTTGGGATGATTGCATCCTTTGATGCACGTCACCCTGTGATGCATGCATCAATTGATGCACATCACCCTGTGATGTATTCATCCTTTGATGCACGTCACCCTGTGATGCATGCATTCTTTGATGCACGTCACCCTGTGATGCATGCATCTTTTGATACATGTCACCCTGTAATGCATTCATCCTTTGATGCACGTATCCCTGTGACGCATGCATACTTTGATGCACATCACAATGGGATGCATGCATCCTTTGATGCACGTCACCCTGTGATTTATGCATCCTTTGATGCATGTCATCCTGTGATGTATGTATCCTTTGATAATTGTCACCCTGTGATGCATGCATTCTTTGATGCACGTCACCCTGTGATGCATGCATCCTTTGATGTGTGTCACCCTGTGATGCATTTTCCTTTGATGCATGTCACCCTGTGATGCATTCATCCTTTGATGCACGTCACCCTGTGATGCATGCATTCTTTGATGCATGTCACGCTGGGATGCATGCATACTTTGATGCACATCACAATGGGATGCATGCATCCTTTGATGCACGTCACCCTGGGATGCATTCATCCTTTGATGCATGTCATCCTGTGATGCATGTATCCTTTGATGCACGTCACCCTGTTATGCATGCATCCTTTGATAGACGTCACCCTGTGATGCATGCATTCTTTGATGCACGTCACCCTGTGATGCATGCATCCTTTGATGCGCGTCACTCTGTGATGCATGCATCCTTTGATGCACGTCATCCTGTGATGCATGTATCCTTTGATGCACGTCACCCTGTGATGCATGCATCCTTTGATGCGCGTCACCCTGTGATGCATGCATCCATTGTTGCACTTCACCCTGATATGCATGCATACTTTGATGCACGTCACCCTGTGATGCATTCTTCCTTTGATGCACGTCACCCTGTGATGCATGCATCCTTTGATGCACGTTACCCTGGGATGCATGCATCTTTTGATGCACGTCAACTTGGGATATATGCATCCTTTGATTCACGTCACCTTGGGATGATTGCATCCTTTGATGCACGTCACCCTGGGATTCATGCATTCTTTGATGCACGTCACCCTGTGATTCATGCATCCTTTGATGCACATCACCTTGTGATGCATGCATCCTTTGATGCACGTCAACCTGTGATGCATCCTTTGATGCACGTCACCCTGTGATGCATGCATCCTTCGATGCACGTCACCCTGTGATGCATGCATCCTTCGATGCACGTCAACCTGTGATGCATCCTTTGATGCACGTCACCTTGTGATGCATCCTTTGATGCATGTCACCCTGTGATGCATCCTTTGATGCACACCAACCGGTGATGCATGCATCCTTTGATGCGTGTCACCCTGTGATGCATCCGTTGATGCATGTCACCCTGTGATGCATTCATCCTTTGATGCACGTCACCCTGTGATGCATTCATCCTTTGATGCACGTCACCCTGTGATGCATGCATTCTTTGATGCACGTCACCCTGTGATGCATGCATCCTTTGATACATGTCACCCTGGGATACATGCATCCTTTGATGCATGTCACCCAGTGATGCATGCATCCTTTGATACATGTCACCCTGGGATACATGCATCCTTTGATGCATGTCACCCAGTGATGCATGCATACTTTGATGCATGTCACCCTGTGATGCATTCATCCTTTGATGCACGTCACCCTGTGACGCATGCATACTTTGATGCACATCACAATGGGATGCATGCATCCTTTGATGCACGTCACCCTGGGATGCATGCATGCTTTGATAGATGTCACCCTGTGATGCATGCATTCTTTGATGCACGTCACCCTGTGATGCATGCATCCTTTGATGTGCGTCACCCTGTGATGCATGCATCCTTTGATGCACGTCACCCTGTGATGCATGCATACTTTGATGCACGTCACCCTGTGATGCATTCATCCTTTGATGCACGTCACCCTGTGATGCATTCATCCTTTGATGCACGTCACCCTGTGATGCATTCATCCTTTGATGCACGTCACCCTGGGATGCATGCATTCTTTGATGCATGTCACCCTGGGATGCATGCATACTTTGATGTACATCACGATGGGATGCATGCATTCTTTGATGCACGTCACCCTGGGATGCATTCATCCTTTGATGCATGTCATCCTGTGATGCATGTATCCTTTGATGCACATCACCCTGTGATGCATGCATCCTTTGATGCGCCTCACCCTGTGATGCATGCATCCTTTGATGCACTTCACCCTGTGATGCATGCATACTTTGATGCACGTCACCCTGTGATGCATTCATCCTTTGATGCGTGTCACCCTGGGATGCATTCATCCTTTGATGCATGTCATCCTGTGATGCATGTATCCTTTGATGCACGTCACCCTGTGATGCATGCATCCTTTGATGCGCGTCACCCTGTGATGCATGCATCCTTTGATGCACTTCACCCTGTGATGCATGCATCCTTCGATGCACGTCACACTGTGATGCATGCATCCTTCGATGCACGTCAACCTGTGATGTATCCTTTGATGCACGTCACCTTGTGATGCATCCTTTGATGCATGTCACCCTGTGATGCATCCTTTGATGCACATCACCCTGTGATGCATGCATCCTTTGATGCGTGTCACCCTGTGATGCATTCATCCTTTGATGCACGTCACCCTGTGATGCATGCATTCTTTGATGCACGTCACCCTGTGATGCATGCATCCTTTGATACATGTCACCCTGGGATACATGCATCCTTTGATGCATGTCACCCTAGGTTGCATGCATCTTTTGATGCACATCAACCTGTGATGCATCCTTTGAGTCATGTCACACTGGGATGCATGCATCCTTTGATTTACATCACCCTGGGATGCATGCAACATTTGATGCACGTCACCCTGGGATGCATGTATTCTTTGATGCATGTCACCCTAGGATGCATGCATACTTTGATGTACATCACAATGGGATGCATGCATCCTTTGATGCATGTCACCCTGGGATGCATTCATACTTTGATGCATGTCATCCTGTGATGCATGTATCCTTTGAATCACGTCACCCTGTTATGCATGCAT
>JBBPBX010046668.1:0-26497 GCA_038048925.1 Garcialebias charrua | reverse complement strand
AATACCCTTGGTTGCTGTATCTGTGTTTATAATTAGTTCTGTGTTGTTCTATTTTGTTCTTGTATGTTCTATACAGTATTTGCAAAAAAGAAAAGAAAAAAGAATCAACTTCCTGTTTGGAGCACGTTGTTGTCACAAAATATGTTGCACCATATTCTGTGACCACCGTATATTGTGACCATAGAGCTTTGGAGCACACGTGCTGTGTGGGGCGTGTTGGGGGCGTGTCGGGGGCGTTCCGGTCTCGACCGCCATCTTGGCAGCCCTCATAAAAAATAAAAGAAATTTAGGAGATTTTCCATCGTTTTCGCGCTGTATCTTCTGTCACGATTCTGAAAAGCAGCGCAAAATAAAGTGCACTGTATCGTAATAAGCTTCTCCCAGATGACAAAAAAAAACTACATGGAAAAAATTGGTATAATTGGAAATGTTGCCCATTTGAAATAAATAAATAAATGAAGCAGAGACCCAGAGTAATACTTGCCTCCACTGACATTCCCAGTCATTTTAGCAGACCTGGTCTGTGTCAGTGTTTACACCACAAATAATTTTTATAATTACAATTCACTGGGAGAGCTGGTCCAATCTACGAACAGCTGGGTAGATGATTAGGACATTTTTAAAGCCCCCAGATTGTAAATACGTTGAAGTTACGTTGTTCTTGGCTAATTAATTTTACATAATTATTAATATACATGTCTTTCAGAATCAATCAACCTTCTGTATGCTATGAGTATTAAAAATTGTGAACACTTAATTTTTTATAGTATTTTAACTGATTTACAAAGCTCCAAGTTGAAAATTACCTTATTTTTAATGACTTGAGCTTGTCTAATGACATGTAGACGTCAAATCTTGATTAGATTACTTTATATATAACATGTATTAAGATGCATATATATTATCGACAAATGTTTCTGTCTTTTCATTCACCATTTTAATTGTGTGTTCATAGGTTCTGCTCTCTGAGTCATGAGGGTGATGCATTAAAATACAGCTAGCAGTTCAAAATCCAACTCCTGAACTTGGAGCATCTCCTGATGGACTCAGTATGATAGCGGTTTCCTGGAGAAAGTTCCCTCACAAATATAAGACATACATTTACGTCTACATTTTACATGTAGACGTCTACATTTTACATACATCAGTAGCATGTGCAGGTTTCATTAGCATTAGATTTACAACCACACTACAACACATGTTCACTAAACTGCAGCACACACACACAATCTGAAGAAGTGTCACCTCTTCACCCTCACATGTAAGCACCAGTATAGTTAACTGGTGTACTTCTATGTAACATTTTATATTTGTTTCTCATGCAACAGTGACACTTTCCACATGAATTCTAAGGTGTGCTCATGTGTTTTCAAAATCATTAGTATCAAGTGGAAATCTCCCTTTAGTGAATGATGGGATTTTAACCTTAGCACATCATTCATTTATACTTTTGTTGGCTGTAAATGGGACCCTGTGTACACAGTTTAGTTCCACCTCACGTACAACATGTGGTGTGAATGACAAGAACCTTGACCTTGACTCTCACACTGTCTAATATCAAAGCCTCTGTCAGGTAACAACGTCCCCAGGTAACAATTTGAGAGAAGATCACAGCTTCTGTTATGAGCTTGTCTGCACCTCCATCCCTTGAAGAGAAAAAGACACAGGTATTAGAAAGAGTTTTATGTGACACATTAAAAAGATGGCAAAGCAAGGAAGTCCTGTATAATATTTAATACTTTAAATTTACTTGTTCCAGCTGGTTTTTATTCAGCTCTGACCTGTTCTGTAACACATGACTACCTTTCTGTTGGTGCATGAAGAAATTGTTTTATATGGTACTACCTGAGCAACATTGACGGTGTATTTGTAGCTTTTTTGCTGCTGGTCCCTGCTCCTCCATCTGCAGCTTCATTTAGCTCTTCTGGAGTTTAATTCATTTCATTTGTTTTGCCTTGACAAGGACGTATCAGAACACAGATCAGTATTACTACAGTGACAACAACAAGAAACTTTAAACAGTTTATTTCACAATAACACAGCTGTCCACTCCGTCTAAAATCAGACAATGTTATATAAAAAATATAAACCCAACCTAAACTAAGCTGACCCACTTCTATGAACTAAACACCAGGACAAAATCGTGGCAAAAATTATGGCACAACTCCAACAAAACGAATTTATACACTCACCAGAATGTCTGGAACAAACCAGCAGTTATTTTGGGACATGGAGAAAGTTATATCAGTGTGATAGGATGTCCTACGGACATTGAACGCACCACATGAGTGCGGGATGTGATTGGGTCTAAGGCTGGCTTCCTGTATAAAAAGGGCCAGGCTTCAGTGGTTGACTTCACGTCATCCGCCTTCCGGTTCAGACCCCGGCGTCTGCTGGCTGGGTCGCGCCAGCGTAACTGAATGTGCGCTTAAGGTCGCCGTGATCCACTGTTCTCACGACCGCATACAAGCCTCCTGCTTCCCTCTACTTTTGAGGTGGAGCTCGTGCTACTGTTTGTCCTTGACCGTTTGTTTACCTGCGGTGCGGGTTGTCCTGACTGGCGTTTCACCTGGCTGGTCCGTGGGCTGTCGTCTTGTCGTCCTGGCTGCTGGTTTGATGCCTGCTGTTCCGGCCGGCGTAAGGCTGGCTGCACCACTCATCCTGTGTGGCTAATCGAGGCCGACTGAGGTTCAGCCCGGACTAATCGTCCTGGTGCCAGCGTGAGTGGCGTCTCCTGTGACGCTGTAGTTCTTCCAGGACTCTTTGGACAGCTGCGGCTTGATTAACCGAACATCTCCCAGGCGATGGTATTAATTCTGTTGCAGTGGACGATTTGCCTATGAGGTTTTCCTTTTTTTAGAATATTGTATTTAATTGCACTTTTATTGTTGCCTGGAGTTATAACTGTGTATTTTAAATTTAGGATTTTATTAAACAAACAATTGTGCAATTTATTGGTGTCTGTGTGAAGTGTCTCATGCCTCATCTGCAACGGGTCTATGTGCCTTAAGGGTAACTTTTAATAAAGTTTTAAACCAAATTCACTTAAAAAAAATAGATTATTTATATATTTTTTAAACTAAAGTTGCCTACTGTATTTTTATCCATACCCGTCCGGCTATTTATTTTTTAAACTAAAGTTGCCTACAGTATTTTTATCCATACCCGTCCGGCTACATTTGGCATTTGTTGGTAGTTTTTGCAGTTTTGAGGCTGGGACACTCTCACAGTTTATTTTTTGTGATCAAGCAGCAATTTAATTTTTTGTTTTTTTGTATGTACGGTGTAATAAGGACAAACAACAGCAGTTCATTTGTTTTTAAGCTTGTCATTTGTAGTAATTGAGGAGGAGCTGCTGTAATTGGGGACCCTGGCTGCTCTGATGAGAAGCTGTGTGCAGAGCGTTCACCTTCCACCTCTAACTCCAGTGCTGAGTCATCTGCAGTTTCTAACTCCACATGGCCCAAGTAACTGAAAGGTTAGTGTTTTGTAAGTGTCCTATGTCTAGGGGACGGATGGGGATTAGTGTGAGCAGGTGGGTTGGGGAGGTGCAGGCGTGTGCACAGGGCTGGAGTAATTCTCTGCCTTCAGCGCCCAGTTTTTAGTCTGTTGTGCATGATGGGTCACCAGCTATTGCTAGCTCTCTCAATTAGGGACCAGCATGCCTCTATTGTGGCATAGGTCCTGGTTATGGAGTGGCTCGGGGCTGTATGAGTAATTTCACTGTCAAAACCAAATGACGTTTTATTCATGTATTTTATTTTTCTCTCCCAACTAGATCAGCATGCTTCTATTGTAGCTGGTTCTGGTTGCGAGTTGTTTTTATACAGTGTTAGAGCCGGTCTCCTCTGGGCTAGAGAGTGTGTTGGTGATGATTTATTTATTTGTTTTTTTTCTTTTTTGTTTCTCAAAGAGAGATCAGCGTGCCTCTATTGTGGTGCAGGTCCTAGGTAAGGAGTGGTATTTTCCAGATACGCGTTGGCCAGTCCAACTAGACCAGCATGCCTCTACTGTGGCGCTGGTTGCGGAGTGGCTCTCGGGGTTTGGAGTACCGTGTCTGCTGTGTTCTGACCCTGGTGGCAAGCTGGGTCATCGACGGGACATCGATGCAGTTTGCGGGGGTGAATGTGACAGGATGTCCTACGGACATTGAATGCACCACATGAGTGCGGGATGTGATTGGGTCTAACGCCAAAAATACACTACACGCGGCTCCGCTCCGCCCCGCTCCGCAGGTCGCAGCTGAGCGAGTCCAATTTCCACTACCTGCGCTCAGCTCAGGTCCGAGTGGATGCGCTGCTCCGAGACGCATGCGCGGGAATTGCGAGATCGCGCGATAAATCAAGTGATAAATAATGAAGTCAGAACAAAACAATTCACTCGGTGGAAGAAAGAGAACAACTGTAGATACTGCTGCCTTGATATTCTCTCGTAAATGAGCTACAGGACATGGTTTGAGCAACAGGAAGTGATGTATTACATTTCAGAATAAAATACTTTATTTATTTCTTGTATTTCTTTTTATTTCTTGTATTGCGTTTGTAGGCGTAGTCATAAATGATAGTTTGACAGCATTTTTGTACAAATAAATCCGTATAGAGCTAGGATTAGTCCGCCCGTGGTGATTTTATTTTGTAAATACGGAAGTTGTGCTCGTTCCTTTTCCTGTTGGTGCGACGTAATCTTCAAAAGTTGACTCCGGCACAGCTCCGGCGTCCGGCAGAAATAGAAAAATTTCTAATTTTGACGGACTGCCGTCCGCTCGCCGCTGCTCGCCGCCGCCGTGTGGAGCCAGTGTAAATTCTGTCATTGATTATAATGGGTGCGTATTTGCTGCGGAGGTCGGACCGGAGCGGGGCGGAGCTGCAACGCGTGTAGTGTATTTTTGGCTTAAGGCTGGCTTCCTGTATAAAAAGGGCCAGGCTTCAGTGGTTGACTTCACGTCATCCGCCTTCCGATTCAGACCCCGGCGTCTGCTGGCTGGGTCGCGCCAGCGTAACTGAATGTGCGCTTAAGGTCGCCGTGATCCACTGTTCTTACGACCGCATACAAGCCTCCTGCTTCCCTCTACTGTTGAGGTGGAGCTCGTGCTGCTGTTTGTCCTTGACCGTTTGTTTACCTGCGGTGCGGGTTGTCCTGACTGGCGTTTCACCTGGCTGGTCCGTGGGCTGTCGTCTTGTCGTCCTGGCTGCTGGTTTGATGCCCGCTGTTCCGGCCGGCGTAAGGCTGGCTGCACCACTCATCCTGTGTGGCTAATCGAGGCCGACTGAGGTTCAGCCCGGACTAATCGTCCTGGTGCCAGCGTGAGTGGCGTCTCCTGTGACGCTGTAGTTCTTCCAGGACTCTTTGGACAGCTGCGGCTTGATTAACCGAACATCTCCCAGGCGGTGGTATTAATTCTGTTGCGGTGGACGATTTGCCTATGAGGTTTTCCTTTTTTTAGAATATTGTATTTAATTGCACTTTTATTGTTGCCTGGAGTTATAACTGCCTTTTTAACTGTGTATTTTAAATTTAGGATTTTATTAAACAAACAATTGTGCAATTTATTGGTGTCTGTGTGAAGTGTCTCATGCCTCATCTGAAACGGGTCTATGTGCCTTAAGGGTAACTTTTAATTAAGTTTTTAACCAAATTCACTTTAAAAAAATAGATTTATTTTTTAAACTAAAGTTGCCTACAGTATTTTTATCCATACCCGTCCGGCTACATCAGGACGTGTCACCGCTGATATCAGGCCATTCATCTCCTTTTAGTTACGTCCGACACATGAGCACTGCTTGCTGCTTCCAGCAGCAAACAAAGTCCATGTTCTATCTACTTTCAGGTCGTGTGACCGGACATTACATCCAATAACACAGCATGTTTAGACCATTGCAAAACTGTTAAAACCTTCTTAGATTCTAACAAAAAAACGAGAGACAGAGCTTCTTTTAGTGGGCTTTGAATATGGCGCTTTCTTTCCCATAATGCTGTGCGCCGTGGACCATCATGCTTTGCGCCACGGACCAGTGATGTCACGCTCCAAAGCTCTATAGGGAGCGGTGTTGCATGGACTGTTCTGTTGCAGGTCACAGAATATGGTGTAACACCGGGTCCAATGGCCAAACCAGAACCGGCTTCCTCTGACCTCGTTTCATGAACAAAAAGCAAAAAATATGAATCTCTAAACCTATATTTTTTTTTAAACTATCAACATATTAAAGCTGGGATCTGCGATTTCTGGAAAGCCCTGGCACTTAGAAAAATTTCCAGCAGGTGAAATCATTCTGCTCCCTCCCTCAGAGCCATATATGACTTAGAGGGAGGGAGACTGTCCGTTCTCTGGTGAACTTGGGTTCTGCAGCTCCGCCCCCTGCTGTGTGTGTGCTCGGAGGAGCGCTTCAATATTCTGTGATTATATGTTATAAAAACCTTTTAAAAATATAATAAAACCATAGAGCACTTGTCCAACATCACAAAATCCAGCAGAAATCAGCAGAGGTTCACGAAGCAACGTTTGGACATGATTTAATTCGCTCGTGATTTCCTCTTTCTGTCAGCGCAGGTTTGGAATGTCTGGAATGGAATGCTCCGCCTCCTCTACATGTACTTTCTGCGCTGCAAAGTTCTGTGATTATATGATAATAAAACCTTTTAAAAATATAATAAAACCATAGAGCACTTGTCCAACATCACAAAATCCAGCAGAAATCAGCAGAGGTTCACGAAGCAACGTTTGGACATGATTTAATTCGCTCGTGAGTCGTGACAAATCCATTTCCTCATTCCTGTGAGTGGAGGATGAAGCGATCACTTGACTTTTTGCAAAAAAACTAAATAAAAGTCCAGCTCTGGGATGAAGAAGGGATATTTAATACATTTATGTCACATAAAAAACAGTCCTGCATCGCTTTGCAATCCTTTGAATGAGAACGAGCCGCGGCGCTGAGGCTGTGAGTGACAGGCGGGGGCGTGGGTTGGGGCGTGACAAACAACTCTGTTTTGATTGGCTGGTCATTGTCCTGGTCACTCTGTGTTTTCAGTGTTTTTATAAATGCTGATAGAGAAGCAAGGGGACTATAGTTTTTTTCAGAGATTACTTGGTCTATCATCAGTTTGTCAGTAGATAGTGACAGAGTGAAGAAATATGTTAAAAATATATTGTTTGAAAAGTTACAGACTACATTACAATCTTACATACCCCAGCTTTAATATCTAAAACTAAACCTAATGCGCAACACCGCGGGCAGTGCAGGGTGGTCGACCACCCCAGTTTTTAGTTTTGTTTTTGACGTGTTGCATGTTTCTTTCACTTTTGCAGCTTAATACTGTAATAACTAATAGTTTTGGTTTTCCTGTGATTTATCTGCAGTATGATAAATGGTAGGAACATAATATATGCTCCCAATGTTTTGTTGGTCTTTTTTTTGTGTGTGTAAATATTTTTTAAAAATGCGTGTTTTTTTTCCTTTTGGTATCTTAAGATCCTATGACATCATCAACTACTCGAGTTCTACTTGAGCATTATGTTAATGTGGAGTTTAAAAATTATGTACTCGTTCAACCCCTAGCACATACCTGTAATTTGGTTGTCCACATTTGAGAAATGAGAACAGGCAGATTTGCAGCAGTTTTTCCAGTTATTTATTATCAGAGTGGTTTTAGACCTGGACAGTGCTTCTCTCGGCTGTTCCCTCTTCAGTCACCTCCGTCTCCCATGTCTTGTTTGTTTAGGTTTTCTCAGACGAGCTGTTTGTTGCGACTCAGTGCAATGACAATAAAGCCGATTCTGAATGCTGTCCAACTAGTCACAGCCCAATGACACCAGCTTTACTGCTGCCACAATCAAAGCTACTCCACAAAATGTTTCATTCTTCTCTGGAAGATCCAAGACACGCAATCATGAGAAAATCTGGACATAATCAGGTAAAGGACTAGAACTGTGTCAAATTTTTAAATTCACTCAAGGTACGAGAGTTTGTAACATAATAATAATAATAACAATTTTATTTAAAAGCGCCTTTCAGGACACCCAAGGACAGTGACCACCTTGGTTTAAAATAAAAGGAAGCTAGATACATTTTCAGGTAGAAGCTAAAACAATTTTGTAGATTGCATTCATGGAACTGTTCCTTAATGCTTCATCCAGATGTACCTTTAATGCTGAGAATGGACGCACATGAAGAGACGTCGTGTAACAAAGTCCTGGAGGTGGAGTTCATGCTGAGCAGCTCTGCAGCAACAAACAGAAAAGCATGCTTTCCCACGAATGAAAACTTGTCACTTTACCACACACTTCATCCTAATAAAGGTGGTTTTATGGGCAACTCTGATCTTTTCTGGTATATTTCAAAATTCTTCCAGTTTTTAGATGTATTTTAATTTTAATCAGACAATAAAGGAAAACTGAAAACAGCACAGCTCACTGAAACACTGAGGTGTCTCTGTGAGCTGTGGAGTCACTGTGATAAAACAGACCAACGATCAGCAAAACCAGTTAAGGAGTGCGACAGAACACCACAGACGTCAGCCACCTGCAACAAAACACGAACAGAAGTTTGGGGGAATTCTGTCAAATTGTTGTATTTTCATACAGGAGCATGTTTATTTCTCTACATGCTGAAAAATCTGGTCTTTAAATCAGTCGTGAGAGAAACACGTTTTCATTTAAAAACTACTGTTTCATAAACAGTTTCCAATCCTTTTCACATGATTTGACTTTTTTAAATCACCAAAGGGAAATCTTTTTTCTTATGTTTGACACTTTTGTAGAGAAACATAAAAATGTAAATAAAAATGTTGCTTCATGTGAACATCAGATCAAAAGTGTTCATGATTCGTGAAGTTCCTGTAAGTTCCTCTGTCCACAAGGCATTCATCTACCAACTAACAAGCAGCTAGGGCTGAGGTCGCCTCAACCCAAAGCCATCCTTGAACTATACAGAAGCCATCTTTGTGCTATCTATTTTACAGTTTTCATTGTTTCTATGTTCACAACAAAGGTGTTCCGTCATGAAAAACAATGTGAAGACAGGTGTTTCACACCGTTTGTAGTGTTACACACAGAAGGGTAGAGCTTGCAGAAGAGAATAAAGAACCACAAAACACACATTTTCACACTTAAATGTAATGCAACAACCTGAGACTAGTGTGGGAGAGCTGATTGATACTCATATAATCAAATAGTGCAACAAAGTTAAGTAAAGCACAAGATCTATGGAGTAAGAACATGAGTGAAAGGAGGAAGCAGGTTAGAAGCTGAAGGAACAAGGATGAAAAGGGGGAGGGGGCATAGGGGACTGTAAGACAGAAAAGAAAGGAAGAACTGGTGAAGTGGAGCAGCAGCAGCGCCTTCAGGAATACGGCTGAGAAACTCCAAATCCTGGTCTGTAGATGGGCCTCCCTGATGGCGACTGGGAACTGGAATAGGGTGGCCCAGCTGGGTAACTGTACCCCCCATAACAGTAAGAAGCTGGATATGGTGCAGCACCACTGTTGGGGTTGCTTGGGGTGTACTGGCCAAATGCAGAGCCAGGGTGGGGGGCAGGGAAGGAGGGCTGGGCTGGGTAAGGGCATGTGACTGCAGCAGGAGGCAGGAAAGCAGGCCTAGGCCCAGAATAACTTGATGTTGGAGTGAAAGATGAGCCAGAACTTGGGTAAGGGGTGAACTGTGATGGGGGATTGTTTGGGACAGGGACTGAGCCCACTGCTGCCACTGCAGAAGGGGGATTGGGAGGAGAAACAGGGTACTGGCTATAGGGCAGCCCAGTGGACCCCCCTGCAGGTGTGGGGGCTTGCTGTGGTTTGGAGTTCAGTTGTTGTTGATTTGTTGTTGTTGCTGTTGTCGTTTGTTGGTTCCATGGTGGCGGTGTGACGACAGGGTTCAGGTTGGTGCCTGCTGCTGATGTCATGGTGGTGGGATTGCATTCATTCTTCTGCCGAAAAATTTCTTGGAGTTTTTCCATCTGCACACGTCTTTTGTGAGCAAGTGAGCGCAGGAGTAGGAAACGCTCGAGGAAGGAGTCTAACGACAAAGAGCCATCCAGAAACTCATCAGCCAGAGCCTGAAGACAAGTGATGGATAAGGTTTACTGATATGACCTGACAAACACACTGCTGCCATGACCTCATTCTCTTTCATTCAGACATAATGTCCAGACATTTACACCAAACACTCACACAAGTTGGTCACCTTGGTAACAGTTTAACAGCTAACACAAATACAAATATGTTATATAACACATTGTTCTTCACATGAATCTACATTGTGCCAAAAAGAATATATTTTGAGAAACAATAATTTAGTTGCCTGAATTTTATTAAATAAGAGTAGGCCTGTCACGATAAAACAATAAATCAGTTATTCGCATGATAAATGAAAATTATCAACCTCATTTTCATATACTGTCTTTATCGTTTCTTCGTGTCTCTTTCTACTGAAGACACGGCTCAACTCCGGTGCTCTTCACTGACCCCTCCTTTCTTTTTTCTCTTTAAAATCTGTTTTAACCGTCCAAAATAGTGTTTTTGGATCATTAAAAGCAGATAAGCTGAGAAGCTAAGCTACGGGCTAAGCTAACAGGCCGACTTTGGGGAAAAAACTCCTTGTCAAAGCTCCAACGCGCCCTGTCCCGTTTTTCTTAAAGAGACAAGCTGCTGCTCCCTCAGTATCCTTCCTTTGGTTCAAACAATGTTATACTGCCAATGGGTGGTCAAAAAAAGGTACAACACGCAAAACAAATTAAACATTTCTTCTTAAATTTTACAATGACTAAATATGGTCAAATTTCATACTATTGTTTATCACAATAATTTCTGAGACAATTAATTGCCCAGCAAAATTTGTTAATCGTGATATATATCACGATTAAATATATATAATATAAGAGTTTAATTTTTCCATGTGCTTCCAACGCATCACAGCTCACTCCATGTTCCATTCTGATAACCCAACAGATGTCCGGCACCCTCCCATTCCCCCAAAGATCCCCTTTGCACCCACAAAGTTCTCTTCACTGTGTGTCATGTCGGAAGTGAGCAAACATAGAGGGATTGTAAGATTTAGGCAACTTGCTTCAGAAAAATGTCTGCAGATTGTTCATTGGAGAGTGGTTTAGAGTATGGGCGGCTGTGGCTGAGCGGTTAGAACAGTCGTCCTCCAATGCAAGAGTTGGGGGTTCAGTTCCACCAGTAGTCACATGCTGAAATGTCCCTGGGCAAGACACTGAACCCCTCATTGCTTTCGATGCGTGTCCCATCAGTGTATGAATGTGATAAAGCTCTGATTATTCTCAGTATAGAGAGTGCTGTATGAACAGGTAAATGAGGACGCCGATTGTTGTAAAGAGCTTTGAGTGTCTCGATAAGACAGAAAAGTACTATATACAAGTACAGTCCATTTCACAAGGAAGACTTTGCATAAATGCAGCTTAATTTCAGGGATTACCTGCTTTCTCTCTTTCATGGAGAAATCGCAAGAAGAGAATCTGAGACAAGATTTTGACAAGTCCGAGACTTTCAGACTGACAAAGTCTTACCCCAAAATTACACCACACGCGTTGCGGCTCCGCCCCGCTCCGGTCCGACCTCCGCAGCAAATACGCACCCTTTATAATAAATGACAGAATTTACACTGGCTCCGCACGGCGGCGGTGAGCAGCGGAGAGCGGACGGCAGTCCGTCAAAATTAGAAATTTTTCTATTTCTGCCGGACGCCGGAGCTGTGCCGCAGTCAACTTTTGAAGATTACGTCGCACCAACAGGAAAAGGAACGAGCACAACTTCCGTATTTACAAAATAAAATCACCACGGGCGGACTAATCCTAGCTCTATACGGATTTATTTGTACAAAAATGCTGTCAAACTATCATTTATGACTATTCTATGACTAAACTATTATATTTATGACTATGACTACGCCTACAAACGCAATACAAGAAATAAATAAATAAAAAAGTATTTTATTCTGAAATGTAAACATCACTTCCTGTTGCTCAAACCATGTAGCTCATTTACGAGAGAAGATCAAGGCAGCAGTCTCTCTACAGTTGTTCTCCTTCTTCCACCGAATGAATTGTTTTGTTCTGACTTACTTATTTATCACTTGATTTATCGCGCGATCTCGCACGTGTCTCGGAGCGGCGCATCCAGGCGGACCTGAGCGGAGCGGAGGCAGTGGGCTTTGGACTCGCTCAGCTGCGACCTGCGGACCGGAGCGGGGCGGAGCCGCGTGTGGTGTAATTTTGGGGTTAAGGATTAAAGACATAACTTTTCAACAAGTTTTTTATTTTTTTTAACCCTTTTACACCTAAGCCTCAAATTTCCTCAAATTTCCGCCTGTCCAGTTGCCTTAACTTTGTTAGATTTTCTACCTGGCTTATTGAGCATGTAGAAATTTAGGTAGTGGTCAGTTTACTGACTGTACCATATTCCAAATGAAAGTTGGAGCAGATTTGATCTGACCCAAATTTTTAACGAGTTCACTCTTTTTTGGATATAAACCGATTAAATGTGACCAGACAAAACGTAATCTCACGAGAAACGTCAACTTATGTTGATTCACCAGGAGATGAACCTTTTATTGACAAAATCATAAAAGTACATCAAACATTTGTATCGAGATTAGCTCTGATTTAGATTTCAATAAACTACTGTAGACAAGATTCAAATTGAAACAACAGACAAGTTACGGTTCTTATTTTAACTTTTCTGTAGGCACATTTACTTAAGAGTTTTACTGGCTTAGGAAAAACAAGTTTAGGAGGAAGAAATGGAATGAAAGATGGAAGTTTAAAATAAGTTAATTATTTTGAATGAGACCAGGCTGACACTTTTTTCCAAACGAGTTCCAGCTGGACTTCCCGCACGCTCAGCAAACAATCAGCGACTCTTTACCTGGTGACGTTCACGTCTCTGGTGATAAGAGTGTAGAAGCAGTCGTGGACACTAACGGATTGTGTGGTCCAGTAGACGTCCAGTTGAACTTCAGCGCGTGTTTACTGATTCAACAATACGTGAAGCGCGCCTTTCTCTGCAGAAACAAGGCCACGTCCTGAGTAGTTTACAGAAAATAAATTCTTTCAAAATTAGAGCTCTTGGCTTGAGTGAGTTACAGCAAAGCTGAGCTGTAACCCTGGCTGATAAACGTAGGTCTAATTGGCATTTGACCACAACGTTCAACCAGTTTCAGAGAAGAACCTAGTTGAGTCCCCCCTTTGCACTGCAGCAAGACGGGAAGTTAGGGTTTTATGTGGAGGGCTGACCCAGTCAAATCCACCCCGCTGATTGGCTGTTTGCCAAAAAGAACGGGAGTGGCTTTGCAGTTCAGCGAGTTGAAGTCTGAAGGTTGGACATGAAGATAGTTTGAGAACAGACGGATGGAATCGCCAGTAAAGTGATTATTATGTCTAACTCATAGACAAAGTTGAGAAGTTTCACTTAAAAGTTTACCCTGAACTGTGCCATAGTTTTAAAGCACCATCGTACTGAAGAATAAACCAGCATAAGAGTGACAACTCATGTTAATACAGATTATCATAAAATGACTAAAGTTATTACTGTTGATCAATTCTGAATTAAACAAAGTAACAATTAAAGAGAGTCTCATGACTCATTCGTATTCTGATTCAAACTAAACTGGAATAAAACAGTGATTATGTCCTTCAATTAGGTTTTCAGAGAAAAGGAGATTCACATGAGAGCTTCAGTGAAAAAGTGAATTCAGGTGTTTTCACCAAAAGTTCAGAGACCAGGTGTTCTACTACAAGCATGAATCAGGATACTCAGAAAGAGATGATTCTAGTTCAAGTAGCTTGAGTTTATGGAAGCCAGTTCATCGCAACCAAAACTGATCTGATTTTCTGAGAGCTGGTATCTGCCTGATGACGCAGGATTGAACCATGCAGAAAAACTGGTTCATGCATTTGTCATGTCTAGACAAATGGTTTATTATCTGGGTGTCCAAATACTGTACTTCTTTAAATTCTTCAGTTAATCCAGAATGCTACTGCCAGAGTCTTAACTGGAGTTAGTAGGAGAGATCATATCAGTTTACCCTCTTTCCATTGGTTCTATTGGCTCCCTATCAAATCCAGAATATAATTCAAATCTTAATTCTAACCTACAAAGCTCTAAACAACCTAGCTCCATCTTATATTACAGATCTTATTGTATCATTCTTCTGGTGTTGACAGGTCAGTTTTTTTTACGCTTTAATCACAGTAATATGAAATCTCACAGTGAATAAAACAAATATATACTATATTTTAGGCATTACCTTCAGTTGAAAGCAGAAAGACATGAAACTTTCAGGAAATCAACAGCAATAAACGCTAGGGGTGGGCCATATCGTCTCGTTTACGATAATACCGGTGGATTTTTTGACACCGGTGAAAAAAANTGAAATTACAAAAATCAAAGGATTTATTTAATACTTTACGTACATATATTCTATTCGGCCACAAAATTAACAAAAAAGAGAATGATCTTTTAATCCCTAAAACCACTTTTAAATCTCAAATACACGGGTGTGTCGCCACCGCATTTATACATAAAAGTAACCCAAATACATAAAACTAACGACTCACCGTCGAGTGGTCGACACAAAACACACAATAAAATCCTCCGGCCGCGTTAATTTGGCTTGAAACAGCGGGGTTCTCTGCGGATTTATCCAAGAAACCCAGCACAATCAGCTAGCCACAGAATTAGCCTCCGAGTTCACCTCTGACCCGGAAGATGTCAAGATGGAATAGACCCCTTTCACGGATTGCGCAATACCGGAAGCACCGCCATGTTGGAGACACTCGCGCTGTAAACACACAGTAGTTGAAGTCGGAGCTCCGGTTTTATTTCTGATTTGACCATGTTCTCTGTAAAACAAACCTCTGTAAAGAAGACAGAAGCTGCAGGAGACTATGTGGACCAGCTTCAGCCTGCAGCAAAGGAACGTCATTTGGATAAAATACAGATAATTGGCAGCTAAGACCCATACCGGCTGTCCAACATGTCAGAAGATGAGAGGACCTTACCAGCTGTGACCTACGCAGACATTGTGAATTATTTGGTGTTTGGTGATTTATATTTAATTTTTAATTTGTGTGTGTACATATAAATATATTTTGGGTGTGTTTTTAAACACACACTAGCTATGTATTCTTATTGTAAATGTATGTGACTCATCACATCAGTCTGAGGATTGAAGCAAATTTTGTCAAAATGATCTTAGATCCCTGTTTTTTAAGCTACATTTGATCCCTGGATCAACCAGATCTGAGCGGTTCCAGAGAGCAATGCCTTGATTTTCCTTATTAATCCAGACTAAATGTGTAAATGTGTGTTTCAGTTCATTTTATAGAAGCTCTGTGCAGAACTACCTCAAAACATATTTTTTAAATAAACATGTGAAGTACAATGATGGCTGACAAGTGTTATTCAAAATGTTCAACTCTTGTACAGTGTTTCAACACAAATTATATAAATAACAGCTACTCTATGAATCTAATTACAGTAAGAACTTTGAGGTGCATTCTGCAGACATTTATCTTTTAAGATAATAGTACGAATGGTTGTCTTTATATAGACCTTTTTTACCTTACAACTACTTTGAGTTTGGCAGAATATTTTCTAGTCAATACAAAAAGTGCACAAACAAAATGGTTAATGATACATAATGTCATTTATTCTGTTTAAAAGAGGTTTTCTAAATCGACGTGAGCTATACAGTATCAGCACCACTATGTGAAACATATGTTGTAATATGTAAGTTGTCTTGTTTGCTCACGTTAGTGTGATATCCATTACAGAAAAAGCATAATCAAAATTACATTCATCAAATCAATACATAAACAGTAATGATATAGTAATTCATGCTCAAATCAAAAAAGGCGTTCAATACAGGATCAACTGGACTTTATTTGTTACTAATAAAGTCCAGTTGATCCTGTATTGAACGCCTTTTTTGATTTTATCATGTCCTGGACGACTGAGAATCTTCACCAGCATCATGCTCAAATAAAGAGTGCAGTGAATGAAAAATCATGTCTGCCCCATATTTGCAAAAACAACTTCAAAGTAAAGGTGGAACAATGTAAAATAAAAAAGGTTCACATCAGCTATCACTCTTCTATCCACTTGTTCTTTTTACAATTCATGCAGCTACTCATAACCCACCAAAGGTGTTGACAGATTAACCAAGACACAGCACACAAAGCCAATCATATTGATTAATGCAACTTTTTCTGGATATCTACATGTTTGAAAATCAATAGGTAGAGGGCCATTCAAGATTGTGTATTTTTGTCTTACACAGCCTATTCAACATGGATTCTAACATGTGCTATTTGCCATGTTTTTTTTAGTTCTTTTTTGTCGTCGGTTGAAACGTTCTGCTGCCAGATGTCATCCACCATCAGCACCAACTGCACTCTGCAGCACACGTCTTCAGTGAAGGCACCCAGTCTGGATCATCCTTGCTGTACAATGGAGCACGTCTGCCTAAGAAAAGAAAAAACATAATAAAATAAAAATTACTTAAATGAAGTTGTAAATAATTGGTGTGTTCATATGCATATGAATTTCAAAACAGGATTTACAACATAGCACCGGATTGTCAGTTGTCAAACAACACAAGAACAGTTAATTTAGGTAACTGTATGTGCTTCTTACATATTTAGTGTTTGTACGTATTTTTTGCTTTTCAACTTGAGAGCTAGGTGTGTAGTTTCTCATGACAGTGCTCTTGTCATGAGTGTCATGACATGACACTGACAAGAGCACTGTCATGACAGTGCTCTTATGAATTTTGAATAATCAGCATAAACAACTCAACAACTGAAAGCTTAACAAGTAAAAAACAAATAACTCAACAAAAAAAAATTGTAACGTTCCATGTACATTTTATGCAGCACAGTTAAAGGATTGTAATAATAATAATCATTTTATTTAAAAGCTCCTTTCAGGACACCCAAGGACACTTAACAAACCAATACAGTTCAAACATTATCAGTGACAAATTGAAATATAAAATACATAAGGATGATATAATATAAAATACATTTAGTAAATAAGCTAGTCTAAAGAGATGTGTTTTCAGGGCTGTCTTGAACAGAGAAAGGGAGGTGGTGTTTCAAAGGTCTGTCCTCGTGCTCAATAAACTTATGATTCGTGTAATGCCCTAATTCACTATAATCTACATTAAGAAATATATTACCTGACACAAAGTGTGCAGAGCAAATTCGGATGTTGCTCAGTTTTTTTCAATCCAAGTTCTGGTTTAGGCTGGCAGCCACAGACGTCGACGTTCCTCTGATAACTGCTGAGTTACTTCACCTTGATTTGTGATCACGAGTGGTAATCTGTACTACTGTAGGTTTTTCTCTCGATCTGACCGATTGTGGCAGCCATGGACACGACAATAATTCACCATTTTTTGATTTTGTGTGACCAGACGCGACGCAACACTACAATAGCTTTGAGGCTAACACCGCTATGTCGCCAAGATGGCTACTTCCGGTATTTTTCCAGGGTTGATGACGAGCCGTGAAAGGGGTCTATAGTCCATTTTTAGTAGGGGGATAAAGAAATCGACCGGTTTTTGTATTGCGTATTTAATGATCGTTTTCATCGTAACTATAATTATTTTTATGTTAAATGTACATTAACAAGCAGGATCAATGTTAGGGATGTAGGTGACTGGCCGGGGCGCGGCGGGGCCGGTGCCCCTGCTGATTGGGATCCCCAGGCACATGGTAGATCCGAGTCTGTTCTCCGCTCTGCTCCCTCCCCCTCCAACCCTCCCTCCTTTCTGCTCTTTACGGTGAGGGAGGGGAAAAAGGTAAAACAAGCAGCTACGGAGCCAGCATAAGAGCTTGTAAATAAGTTTATTGGTTTTTACTGATGGATAATTAGTATCACGTAATTACTACATACGTATCACGTAATTACTACGTATCACGTAATTACTACATACATATCACGTAATTACTACATAGTATCACGTTATTACTACATACGTATCACGCTATTACTACATAAGTATCACGTTTTTACTACATACGTATCACGTTTTTACTACATACGTATCACGTAATTACTACATACGTATCACGTTATTACTACATATTATCATGTAATTACGTGATCAGTATCACGTAATTACGTGATACGTATCACATAATTACTACATAAGCTCCAAAAAATATTTTCAATGGGTGGCAGCACTACCCTTCCGTAGTTAAGGAATCTTAGTAGATTGAAAATGAAATTGGACATTGTAGATTTATTGCAGAAAGAATCAGGAAGTAGAGGCAATCAGGCTATATTTTATTTTTTTAAACAGTGTAGATTGTATAATATGATATAAAAGGAAAAGGTTATTTATTTATTTATTCATTTTTTATTTAAAAAAAATGGTCATGTGGTCTACACTCCTTACCAGTTGGTGGCGGTAATGCACCACTACGTCGTTTGCCAACCGCCAATAAACACTTGACCCGGAAGTAGATCGCGTTAGCTAACGCACGTTTTCCTCGTGCTGCAGCAGCACGCTGATCGGCGGTGATGTCCGTGGAGATGGTGGAGCTCTCGGTGAGACCTGCGGAGCCGGCCCGGCCCGCCCGGACCCTGCAACAGAACCGCGTTTTCCTGGACTTCTTCTGGGACTTGGCTAAACCGGACCAGGAGGTCCGGCTAAAGGCGGTGGAAAACCTGGTCCTGTACCTAAAAAGCGAAAACAAGGTGAGACCACCTGGTTACTCTGGACCAGCATGGACCTCTCTGACTAAAGTGTTTGTAGTAAGACGGGATAGTAATACTGTAGTGCTAATATATGTAGTGTAGTAGTTTTAATACTAGTTAGTAAGTTTTTTTTTTATAAATAAAAAAAACAGTTACCATTTTTCACTCCCTATGAGGCAGCATGTCAGGTCAAAGGTCAAAGTAGTAAAACTGATCATTGTTTTTTGCATTCATCTTTAAAAAAAATCATAACTAACATGTAAAGAATAAACTGAAAAACAGCAAGTAAGCAAAACATTACAGGTCATAAACACTTCTATGAAGTAGTTACTGTGAGTAAAACAGTATTTTATTTATTCAGCAGATGTTTTATTTTCAAAATTATTTGTTCTATAGCTGTAAAGAGACAGTGAGGTAAAGTGTTCAAAGTTTTAGTTTAAATTTTAATAGAACACTATTAACCAGGTTCTTGAAAGGTAATTCTATGCGTACACCGGAAGTAAAGTGCTGTATATTGTCATCACTGTATGTTCCCATATAACGACTAAATTAGTTCTCTGTACAGTATTTAACCCATCACACGTGAGATACACCCAGGTGGAGCAGTGGGCAGCTATGTAAGCGCCTTGAGAGTCTTTCTCAGACACACCACGACATGTGGGCATGACGGGGAGTTGAACCTGTGACTTTCTGGTCCCAAGTCGGCTGCCCTACCTCTAGTCTACACCTTCGGCGACAGAATTCATGCAGTCGGTCACTGACCAGGACCGGATCGAGTCCAGGAAGTGACGTGGTCCCGTCAGATTAAAAGGATGAGACTGAATGTTTTCCTGACCTTCCTCGTCTCTGCTGCAGGCTGATGAGCTGGAGTACACGTTCAAACGGCTGGTGGACGGACTGGCTCACACCCGGGAGGCAGCGAGACCTGGCTTCAGCCTGGCTCTGGGGCAGGTGAGTGGACCGGTCTAACCGCTTTAACACAGTCTGACCGTGGTTTCACTTCAGGTGGGTGGGTTTATCGGTCAGTTTGGAGAAATAAGTTCTCTATCTGGTCAGGATTTGTACCTACGAAGGTGTTTTGGCCAAAAAGAGTTCTTAAAGTTGATCTGCAGAAGAATTAAAGGAGCTATACACTTAAGTCTCACATTTCCGCCTGGCATTTTTTACTTGTTTTTCACTAGAAAATAGGAAGAAAATGTGCTTCAGCACATTTTTCCAGAATATTTAGAACTTTCAATACCTGTCAGTATTTTACATTATACTTGTTACAAAACAACTATTAAAACTGTTTAACATCAAGAAAAAGCGAAGTGAGATTTTATGCAAATAAAACACTGCATTTGAACATGAAGTACAGATTTTGCATCACAAATTAACAATTTCAACACTATAGGGCATATTTACAATTTTTTTTAAATTCTCAATTATTTTCACAAATAAACAGACTAACAATTCAAACTATTTACAGGCGATTTTTCCCCTCCCTACATTTCTCCTTATTTTCCTGAGCCTTGGTGGTATTCCCAGAAGCAGATGAATATTATAATATCTTATAGACTTGATAAACTATTCCAGAAACAAAATAAAATCCATCCATCCATTTTCGTCCGCTTATCCGGGGTCGGGTCGCGGGGGTAGCAGCCTAAGTAGGGAGGCCCAGACTTCCCTCTCCCCAGCCACTTGGAGCAGCTCCTCTGGGGGAATCCCAAGGCGTTCCCAGGCCAGCCGAGAAACATAGTCCCTCCAGCGTGTCCTGGGTCTTCCTCTGGGCCTCCCACAAAATAAAAAATAAAACTATAAATACATCCTATTATGTCTACCCAGTAAAAACTATTATCCACGAAGTAACAAGCCTCGTTCATTCAGAAATAAAATTCAAAAAGTTATTCAATTGATCAAACGTTACCTTTCTTCGGAAGAAAAAACTGAATCTCCTTCTCCAAATTCAAAGCCATCCAGGAATCTCCTTGGTGTCTTTTTATTCCTTGAAGGACGTTTGTTTGACATATTTTCTAGCTGATTCTCTGCTCTGTCGCTCATCTTTTTCTCCTCACTCTGCACTCTTTCGTTCGTGCAGAAGAGGGAGACAAAAGTCTCGCATTCGCGCGGGCTTCCTACAGTTGCGGGAAGGTAATTACCGTAATAACACTACGCAAACCTGAAAGCGCAATTTATTTTCTTTCAAAGACAGTTTGAATTTTTCTGATAGCGCAAACCGTTGCAGAGTTACGGTAAGGCAAAGTTAGCTTGTGAAAACGTGTCGGCGGCGACGCGTTTGGTTTAGAAGGGTTAAAGCTTCAGTATGTAGCTTTTTTTATAAACATATTTCTTCACTCTGTCACTACCTCCTGACAGACTGATGTTAGCCAGGTAATCTCTGAAAAAAAATATATTGTCCCCTTGCTTCTCCAGGTGGTAAATAAGCATTTCTAAAAAGAAAAGGTGACCCGCCATTTTCCAGCCAATAAAAACAGAGTTTGTAACCAGCCAATAAAAACAGAGCTTGAATTTGAATCAGCCAATAAAAACAGAGCTTGAATTTGAATTTCAGCAGGGCCAGGTGGAGCAGAGCCATATATGGCTCTGAGGGGGAGGGATCAGAATGCTTTGCCTGTTGAAAATATTTCTAAGTGCTGCAGTTCTACAGAAACTGCATACTGAACCTTTAAGCAAATATTGTTAATTTAAACACAACAAATAAGTAATTTAACGGCACAGTTGAGAAGAATTTTCAAGTTATTTGAGACGAGTTTTGGAGCTTTTCTGTCTGAAGTTGATGTTTTTGTCTCTCAGGTCTTGATTACCTTTAAAGACGTGTCCCTGCAGAGCACGCTCGACAGAATCAAAAAAACACACAACCTGCAGGCCGTGAAGAATGTGAGTTTTAGACTTCTGGACTCCTTTGGGATTAAAAAAAAAAAGTTTTATACCGGTAAATGTTTTCCAATGTCCGTCTTCTTTGTTTGTTCAGAAACTTGCCAGGAATGCGATGTTTGGGAACCTGTTTGGCGTCCTCGCCATCCATCAGTCGGGGCGTCTCGTTAAAGTAAGTTCAACGTCTTCGAGAACCAAAGAATGTCACGATTGAAAAAAAACATCTTTAAATAAAAGCACAGACAAAAAGCTCTCACCGGTGTGATGAAGATTCAGACACCCTGGAGACCGAGTTGCCAGCAGGCAGAGGCGATCCGGTCGATGTGGGCAGTTCAATCTCTGAGCTCTGTCTCGTGTCTCTGCAGGAGCCGCTGGTGGTTTTGGGATGCGTGCAGCTCCTCCAGAGTCTAAGCCAGCACAGGCAGCACCTGAAGGACCTCCCCAGTAAGACCATGATGGACATCCTCACCGAGGTGACGACCGCCGCCGAGCCACAGCTGTAAGTTTCCGCCGGTGCAGCCCACTTTAAACACGCTCGCATGTTGCCTCCTTCAGATCCCAGAGGAGGTGTTTGAGGAGGTCCTGCTGGGGGCCCTGCAGACGGACCTGCAGTCAGCCTTCAACACTCCAGAGCAGCTGCAGCTCCTGTTGGTGGCGCTGCAACACTTCCCGCATACTCTCAAACCCAAGAAGCTCAAGAAGTTGCTGGGCTCCTCCACCATCATCAACTCGGACAACATCCCCAAGTAAGAGCCGCATTCAGCTCCCGTCTTCTTCTTTCGGCTGTTCCCTCTGCAGGGATCGCCACAGCGAGTCGTCGTCCTCCGACTGCCTCCACGTCCTTGAGCTGCTCCAATGTTATCATTTATTCTCCTCTTTGAACCCTGATACTCGCGCTCATCTGAGTTAATGCTGAGTCAGCATTAACTGTTTTCCTGTTTTTATTTTGTTCTTTGTTGCAATCTTACTTCTTCTGCGTATGTTGTGCTATTTTGGTCATTCATAAACCAAAATGGTCAGCTCAATCAGGAGATGAGTGCTGTCACTTTTGTTTTTGTAACTTTTATATTTTTCATTATATTTAACTTTATTTGCAGATACCCTGATACATGCTCAATAATCCAGGTAGAAAAATCTAAAAAAGCTAAGTCTGGTCCTCTGGACCTGCTTCATAAGACTGAGCTGAATACAGCAGCTCAGACTGAGGAAGTCTTTCGGACGAAAGACGAAACTTTCTACAATTTTTTTTGCTTTGTTTTGTTTTTTGAATGTCCAGAGGACCAGACTTACCGGTAGCTTTTTTAGATTTATTTACAGATATTTTCCACATAGAAATTTTTGTTTGTTTGTTTTTCAATTCCTTCAGAAGCATTGAAGCATTTTTTAAATCTGTTTTCTCCTACCTGCTCTCCTTTTATGCTCTGTGCTACTTTGAGCTTTAAGCTAGCCTTTTACTATTTTTAGCCAATATTCTGCTACTTTTAGTTTTTAGCTAACTTTTTGTTGTAGGATTTAGCTAGCTTGTTGCTTACAATAGCTTTTAGCTAGTGTTTTATTACTTTTACCTTTTGGCTGGGCTTTTGCTATTTTTAGCCAATATTCTGGTACTTTAGTTAACCTTTTGTTGTTGTTAGGTTTTAGGTAGCATGTTGCTTACAATAGATTTTAGCTAGTGTTTTATTACTTTTACCTTTTGGCTGGCCTTTTGCTACTTTTATTCATTCATTCATTCAACCTTTATTTATACAGGCTAGCCTCGTTGAGCCACGGGGACTCATTCACAAGAGGGACCTGTCTCACTCACTCACACCTAGGGTCAATTTAGAGTTACCAATTAGCCTAACATGCATGTTTTTTGACTGTGGGAGGAAACCGGAGCACCCGGAGAAAACCCACGCATGCACAGAGATAGTGCTGGACGATAATTCAATAACGATAAATATCGCGATATACTTTTATTCAATAACGATGATATGAAGTTTAAGCATATTTTCGATATTTCGATAGGATTTTACAACTTTTTCTGACGTTTTTCTCTTTCTGTTCGGGTTGGAGCGGCTGCTTCAACAACCCGCCCGGACAGAAAAAGCTGTGACACAAAACGTGCGTGATGACGTCGTTGTTACGCAGCGCTCAGTCCAGCAGCAGGCGTTAGCGGTAGCAGGCTAAAAGCTAAGCTAGTCTCCAAAGCGCGTTAAGTTTTCGCTTCAAAACGAGTCAAACGAGTGCTCATGACCGTCAGAATGTGACTGAACAAAGTTTCACAAGCGAAGAGAAAGAGACGACATCACTGATGAGAGGAAAGACTAATTCGTCGGTGTGGACGTAGTTCGGTTTTACTGCAGGTCTCATCTGCAGCGAGTCTTACTCGGTTTGTGTTTATTTTTCAAAACGTGACAGAGTCGTTCTAACTAGCGGTGGAAACATCTAACTTGTTTAATCTGAAGAGTTTCCACTCGATAGAATATGATGAGAGTCAGAAGATGAAGAATAAAGTTTGAGCCAACGTTTCCCTGAAACTACGACGTAAACAAACAGCCCCAGCAGTGCTGCATGTTTTTTTTAATTGAAAATAAAACAGATTCATCAGAATAAAAAGAAAGAAAAACACTGAATGAAAAGGTGCAGAAAGACGAAAATAGTGTTATAATATCTGCCCCTTGTTTAAAAAATACAAAATAACTACAAACAACCTTCACTTCACCTGCACCACACCTTCCCAACAACTTTGATTTAATCATCTTTTAAAACATATAAATAGTTTTATAAATGTTTATGATGATATCAAGTCAACACAATCCTGTTTCCTGATTTAAAACTCAGCTCCTTCACACTAGTTCTAAATGAAGATTTTACAAACATTTACATTCCCTTCAGGGTTTAATAACTTTAAACAAAATGTAATTGAATATTTGGGGGTAATATTTTTTTTAGTTTTATACATGACTTGTAAAATACTATGTTCAACCAAATCATAACATTTTAATAATTTCAATTGATGAAATAATATATTTGTTGGGTGACCATAGCACTTCCTAATAATAATTCTTACAGCTCTTTTTAGTAAAATAAAATTAGGATTTGTAATAGTTTTGCATGCTTTTCCCCAAACTTCAATACAACAGATTAAATATGGAACAATCATTACATTATACAATATATTCAAAACTTTGTCATTCAAAAACTATTTTACTTTATACAATAATGTAATTGATTTTGTTATTTTTATTCTTAAGTAATTTCCATGAGATTTCCATGTCAGCTTCTCATCAATAACTATACCCAAAAGTTTTATTTAATTAACTATGAATTTCAATGCTGTAAATTTTAAAGTTCTTGTTTAAAGTTAAAACTATTAATATTGACACAGTTGAGAATTTTATGCCGAGAACGTTCATGCTCAATAATCCAGGTACCAAATCCAATACCTGTAATTCTCAGTTGGGTCATCTGGAAACTGGATGGAGGATGGAGGGTGAAACGTTTCTATAAAAAACTGTCCATGACCCGACAGAATTATTGGGTTGAGAATTTTATGTTTATTTGATGGTGATTTCCATCTTTTTGGAGGCTAAATACAAATACAAGGTGAACATCAATTTATTTGTATAGTTTATAGTTTTTTTTAGGCTTTTATATTGTTTATATCGATATCGAATTATATCGATATCGACCGAAATTAAGAACTATATCGTGATAAAAATTTTGGCCATATCGTCCAGCCCTACACAGAGAGAACATGCAATCTCCACCCAGAAAGGCCCCCGGACCGGGATTTGAACCAGGGACCTGCTAGCTGAGAGGCAGCAGCTCTACCAGTTGTGCCACTGTGTTGCCTTTTAGCCAACATTCTGCTACTTTTAGCTAACCTTTTGTTGTTAGGTTTTAGGTAGCATGTTGCTTACAATAGCTTTTAGCTAGTGTTTTATTACTTTTACCTTTTGGCTGGCCTTTTGCTATTTTTAGCCAACATTCTGGTACTTTAGCTAACCTTTTGTTGTTGTTAGGTTTTAGGTAGCATGTTGCTTACAATAGCTTTTTAGTTAGTGTTTTATTACTTTTACCTTTTGGCTGGCCTTTTGCTAATTTTAGCCAACATTCTGCTACTTTTAGCCAGCCTTTTGTTGTTGTTAGGGTTTAGGTAGCATGTTGCTTATAATAGCTTTTTGCTAGTTTTATTACTTTTACCTTTTGGCTGGCCTTTTGCTACTTTTAGCCAACATTCTGCTACTTTTAGCTAGCCTTTTGTTGTTAGGTTTTAGCTAGCATGTTGCTTACACTTTTAGGTACCGGTAATTTTATTGCTTTTTACCTTTTGGCTGACCTTTTGTTAATTTTAGCCAACATTCTGCTAGTTTTAGCTAGCCTTTTGTTGTTGTTAGGGTTTAGGTAGCATGTTGCTTACAATAGCTTTTAGCTAGTGTTTTATTACTTTTACCTTTTGGCTGGCCTTTTGCTACTTTTAGCCAACATTCTGCTACTTTTAGCTAGCCTTTTGTTGTTAGGTTTTAGCTAGCATGTTGCTTACACTTTTAGGTACCGGTAATTTTATTGCTTTTACCTTTTGGCTGACCTTTTGCTATTTTTGGCCAACATTCTGCTACTTTTAGCTGGCCTTTTGTTGTTAGGTTTTAGCTAGCATGTTGCTTACAATAGCTTTTAGCTAGTGTTTTATTACTTTTACCTTTTGGCTGGCCTTTGGCTACTTTTAGCCAACATTCTGCTACTTTTAGCTAGCATTTTGTTGTTAGGGTTTAGGTAGCATGTTGCTTACAATAGCTTTTAGCTAGTGTTTTATTATTTTTACCTTTTGGCTGGCCTTTTGCTATTTTAGCCAACATTCTGCTACCTTTAGCTAGCCTTTTGTTGTTAGGTTTTAGCTAGCATGTTTCTTACAATAGCTTTT
>JBBPBX010046667.1:14149-26497 GCA_038048925.1 Garcialebias charrua | reverse complement strand
GCAGTGGCGGTTCTAGACCAGTTGTACTGGTGGGGCCAAGCTGGGGCCAGAGGTTTTGTCAGAGGGGCACGTTCATCAGATGAACGTTGTTACCTGTATATAATTTTGGACTGAGAAACTGAACCAAGACTTCACCTAACAGTTATTTTCATTATCATTTTATTTGCTTATTAATATATTTTATTCAGTCAATACAAATACTGTGTAAAATGATTTATATTTTTCTCATTTGATTTTTAAACTATTTTCTTTGGTTACAATGGTTAATCACTGCTTTAAAAAAATAAGAGTCAAGTAAGATTTCGAATCTGTCTTTTTCTCCGAGATGAACTTCAACAAAGACAGATTCGAAATCTTACTTAACTGTTAGGTGAAGTCTTGGTTCAGTTTCTCAGTCCAAAATTATATACAGGTAACAAAATTGGCTGCCCTACTATCACAGCAACTGTATTCTGCGATTTTGATTAATACAAAATCGTAGAATTTCATGATTTCTGGCATCATGATTTCTGGCAAACTGATCAACAAATGAGTGACTCATTTGTTGATCGGTTTGCCAGAAATCATCAAATTATGTTTGTATTCTGCATCTGTCTGTTAGCAAAATATCTTATGAACAACTGAACAGATTTTGATTAAACTTTCAAGAAATAATCACTGAATGGCTCTCTACGACTGGTTGACTTTTAAAGTACATCCATGGTGTTGGTCTGTTAGCAAAATATCTCATGACCCTCTGGACAGATTTTGAAAAATCTTTCAAGAAATAATAAACGGATGTTTCTTTACTGCTGATTAACTTTTGGATATATTTGAATTGAAGATGGCTGCAGCAGGCAATTGAAATAAGCCAAACTCAAAAATGGTTATAATTCAGTTAATTTTACAGATATGGAGTTAAGTGGTTGTTTGTTTAAAGTTATTTAAAGTTATTTTATATATTCTTTTAAATAATGGGGTGATATAAGATTTTTTTCTTCTTTCTGCACTCTTTTCATTCAGATGAATGTTTTATTTTGTCTCTTTTAAATGAATGAATAAATAAATAAAATAAAATATTAAATAGCTTTACATCTGCTAAGTTCTTGGCATAAACCAACACAGACATGTTCCTGTTTTTAGTGTTTTACATGCTTTATATTGTAGCTGTATTATGATATGATGCGAAGCCACGGAGCTCCCAGGCAGAAGCTGAAACAGCTGCCGTAATCAGAGCCCCCAATCCGGCATGAAAAAGAAAAACACACCGCTGGCTGAAGCCCTGAGATAGATGGAATGTCCGGCCGGCGTAAAACTAACTTGACCGCGGTTTAATGTGACGCAGATGTGTTCATATAGCTCTGCAAACATTGAACGTTGTTGTCTTGCGGTGTTGAGTGTAATATTTCCACACAACGCACATGTTACGATGAAAAGTCGGCTAGCTGCTAGCTAAGATGCTACGTGACTCACCAGTGTTGTCCGATCTTGCGACAGAAACAAGCGTCCAGCGTAAACAATCCATAACGTGACCAGCTCCATGTAAACAATCCATAACGTGACCAGCTCCATGTAAACAATCCATAAACAAACGACCCGCTCTTTCAAAACGATGCCAAAACAAACCCAACAGAGTACTCAGTCAGCCCTCACGCTTGTAGCTGCCTGCAAACTATGAACTGGATTTCCTGAATGTGAGGCGGGTCTTGTTACTCTGGGTTCATGAGACACGCCTCCGTTCAGGAAATCCATCCCATAGTTTGAAGCCAACGTGCATCATGGGTTGGATCGATACGTAAACAAGGCTGGTATCGGCATAGACGTTCTATATATGATATCTATGGGTATCGGTATGTGCCATGAGCATTGGTTCTGCTTCTGCTCGGAGGGCGGGCCACAGGGCGGGCCAGGGTCCATCATACACGGGCACGGGCCCGTGAGGGCCCGTGTGTAGAACCGCCAGTGGGAGGTAGGTGTGTTTGTTCAGAATTTCATAACCATCTCCTTTGTCCTCTTCACAACGATGTGAAGGTTGTTCTTCATGCACCAGCTCTCCAGATGTTCCATCAAGTGTTTCCACAAGTACATATGTACATTTGGGAGATGGGTATAGGTAACCAAATGACGTAGTAAACAAATTGATTTTTTTTTACTGCTGAAGTCCCCCAACAATATAACAAGGAATAACTTGGCAAGTAAGGTGCTAACAAGCTAATGACAATTTGAAGGTATGAATTTTTCATTCAGTTCAAGACATGATGGGCTGAAGCCTGATTCCCTTATGTACTTGGACATTTAGAAATAGAAAGACACATCAATGAGAACAGGTATTGACAATGTGTCTGAGAAGAGACATGGATACACTGTGAGTTCTCTACTCAATCCTCTCGTCTCCGGGTATCAATAGTCAAATGTCCCCAGGGATCACCACCTAGACGAACCATTTGCTTTGAAGCTTCTAACAATGTGTTGCACTATTTATTTTAACTTGCATTAGATCAAGCTTACACTTGATCAATAATTTTAGAAGGCATGAGTAAATAAATTGCATTTCAAAGATTAGAAATCCTTCTATTTAATACAGTTAGGATCACAAGCACCTCATTGTTCCTCTTTGAGACCACACTAATTCCTTTCAGGTTTAAATGTGGACAAAATATAGGTTTAATGTTTTTTTTAATCAGAAAAGTGACTGCAGTGTTTTAATACAAAGAGAACAGTCTTGGTTTTCTCAAGTCCCCCCGTCTCATTTTCAAAGATAAATCACCCGATTCATCTTCTTTCTCATATTAACATAGTCTTGTGACCTACACTGGCTGTGCCTCAACTTATTGATACAAGCCAAGCTGTATGTCTTTAAACATAAAAATGAAAATTAATCAGTGCACACACGTATTGCTTAACATACAGTACAATCCTGTTTTCATCATCAGTCAGACATTTCCGATGTATTACTGGGTTGCAAATTAGTCCTTTGTAGATTTTTTTTTGTGTGTGTGTGTCTTTTTTTAATTAGCAGATTATTTGTTTTCTTTTTGGCTGCTTCCTTCTGCAAGAGTTGCAATGACAAGTGAACATGAAGAAAAAACTTGGCAATTGTTTGTTGAATGCCCTCCCCATTGCAAAATGGGCTCAAACCTGCAGTATCAGGGTTAAAACACTGCAGTACCGCCCACAGGGCTACCACAGACGCTTTTCATTTCCATTGAAGAATGCAATAATTGATGTACTGTATGTGCATTTTCACTTTCATGAATCTGTTGTCGGTTTACAAAAAAAAAAGACAAGAACTACAATATCTGACACTGAACAACAGGTTGGGAAAGATAGGGAAGCTGGTGGAGTTATAGATCATTAAAGAGACAAAATGGGATGAAAAGACGAGGAAGATTTAAAGAAGAAAAAAATGAGTGAGGGGGAGATCAGGACCTTGAGGATTAAAGATTGAGTGTCAAGTGGGTGTGCAAGAGAGAACAAGAAAAATAAAAAAGTAGGTCTCCTTGGAACTTTCTGCTGCTGTACAAAGGGAGGGGATGAAAAGATGTAACTGTCACTTTACTGCACCTATTAATGTACATACAGCAGCTTTTAACAGTCTTCACACGGAGGCGTTTCTGTTTTTTTTTCTTCATTTTGACACTATGCTCGGTCAGTGAAAGATTTTTAGGGAAAGTAATGTATAATTTGATAGACTCAAAAGAACTGTTGTTGGGAAAGAATAAACCTTATCAAAATAACCTATATAAGACACAAACATTTTTAGCCTGCGTCATTGCTTGATAAAGCTTGGTATATAACACACTCTGGTGATATTTTTAGTATTACTCAGTGCATTTCATGTAGTCAATGCTATGCATCCCCTTCTGTAATCAAGGAATCTGAAGAAGGTGGGGATTGATAGAACATATTACAGCAGGCTTTTCACAGGAATACACACGAATAAAACATCTGGTTTAGGCTGTACTATTTTTTGACTTTCAACAGTAAAAAAGAAAAAAGTTTGACTCAAACTGCAGAACTCGAAAGAGAAAGTGAGCAGAAAATGTAATGGTAATGACCTTGAAAATCATATCAATGTTTTAAAAAAAGAGAGAGAGAGAGCAGAAAATGACACAGACAAGTTTTCCAATGTATCTCAATGTTCCTCCATAAAAATAAAATAAAAAATACTGCACATTCCACACCTCGTATCACAAAACTGTAGTGGCTGAGTATGAAAGTATGCCCAAATGTACATCTGTCTTTATGATTTTGGGATTTATGGTTGGCACACTGACCAATCCAAATGCATGCATGTCTTGTAAAACCTCGTTTTATCTGCAGAGTAAAAAATGTTGAAGAAGCAGTGCGGTATGGATGTTGGTGGGGGCACATGGTTTCCCAAGGTTACTATGAAACAAAGGCAGCACTGTGCTTTCCTATATATAAATATTCTACTCAAAGCAAAATGAATATTGCATTTGTTATAGTCCACTGTATGTATACAGTGGAGTATGTCTTCCAATTCAAGAGTAATAAACGAAGGTAGGGTATTTTGACTCACCTAATGAACATAGTACAGTAATTAAAATGTATACCGGTACAGCTAATGTGTTTTGATAGTTTTAGAAAATTAAGGCAATTTTGGCACCACTAAATTCCTAAGAAGTGAGCAATTAAATTATTTGTTCTTAGTCATAATTCTGAGGTTTCAGTTAACATGTTTTCTAATGACTGTGAAGGCTATGTGCTGTGATCTTATGTAGGGCTTTAACTGTTGGAGAGTTTCAGTGTAGGAGTTCTGCTCTACACCCTACCTCCCTCTCTCCTCCACACTCCTAATTGGCAGCAGCTGCTTCTAATCAACCAACACCCAGGAGGAGTATAAGAAGACCCAGGAACCACCTTACAGGCACTGGGACATTGTCAAAGTCAAAGTCAACTTTATTGTCAGAACTGCAATATGTACAGGACATACACAGGATTGAAATAGTGTTTCTTTCAGTCCCTCTGTGTAACAGTAACCATTTAAACACTAAAACACTAAAACATTTAATAAACATAAGCATAAAATAGTAAAAGTGTAACACTGTCCTGAGTTTTTGCATAGTAGTATAAAAAGTATAAAAAGTATATCTATAAAATAAACTGAAGGTTCTAGCATTGACATTTGCAAAGAGTGGCAAAGCAGCATATGAGTTAATGTACACAGTATATGTATGAGGTAGTTGATGTTGGTATAGAGGCAAAGTGGCATATGCAGTAAGGCACATAAGGCACATTGGGCATCCTTAAATAAGGCTAGTCAGAGAATACTGTATATGTATCAGCAGTAGTGTAGATATAAAAGTAGTGTAAATGTAAACAGTAGTAATAAATGTAAACAGTAGTAATAAATGTAAACAGTATTAATAAATGTAAACAGTGAATGTAAACAGTAGTATGACTATAGGCAGTAATGTAATACAAACATTAGTGCAAATATGAGAAGTAGTGCAAACTGAATGAGCACATGACCGAGAGTTTAGTGAATAACCCGTTTGATGACACAGAGTCCAGTGTTAAAATCTTTGTGTTGTGTGGTAATGTGTGAGAAAGTTTTTTGTGTTAAGGCAGTTCAAATGGGAGGGGAGGCAGAGCAGGCAGAGTGTTTAGCATCCTGACTGCCTGATGAACAGAGCTGTCTCTCAGTCTGCTGGTTCGAGCCTGGAGACTCCTCAGTCTCCTCCCTGATGGCAACAGGCTGAAGCAGCTGTGTAGTGGGTGTGTGGGATCACCTGCCATGCAGAGGGCTTTCCGAGTGAGGCGGTTGCTGTGTAAGTCCTGCAGTGAGGGGAAGGAGGTGCCGACGATCTTCTCAGCTGCTCTCACGATGCGCTGGAGGCTCTTGCGGCAGGATGCAGTACATGCACCAAACCACACAGTGATGCAGCTGGTCAGGACACTTTCTATGGCACCCCTGTAGAAGGTGCACATGATGGGGGTTGAAGCTCCAGCCCTTTTCAGCTTGCGGAGAAAGTAGAGACGCTGGTGAGCCTTCTTGGCCAGTGCTGCATTGTTCCTTCTCCAGGACAGGTCCTCTGAGACGTGCACTCCCAGGAACTTGGTGCTGTTTTTGTGCCTACTAACGGTAGTAGTGTTCCAGCCAGTTTTTATTGATATTAGTTGATTCTAAGATTATGTGTTTTTCTCTGCGCTTCTTCAGAGTTCTTGGATTCATCGTGTTCCTGCCCTGCCTGAGTTCCACATGAGCTTCATCTCCTCCTGCCTCTCAATAAGCTGCTGCCTGCCTTCCACAACTTGCCACTTCTAGTGCTTGGTTCTACCTTGGATTACTGGAGAATTGGATCACCACATCAGCCCACTGTTTACTACTTCTTATCGTAAGGATTACTTCAGTACAACAACTATTCATTCAACAACAGTCCATTAAACACCCCCTCCTCTCCTCAGGTGTTCCTGCCCCTCTCATGGATGTCATTTTTTATTCACTGACTGTAAATAAACACTGTAAATTATTCTCTGAGTTCTGGTTTCTGTTCGATTCTGGTCTTTCATTCTGGGAACACCCGCAACCATAACATTCAGATTGTCTATTACAACAAGACAGGAAATAGATTCTGATGTATGCAACAACAACAACAACAAATAATAATAATAATAATAATAATAATACAATACATTTTTTTTAAAAACAACTAAATGTTGGTCCCTTTTCACATAGCATTATATTTTGTTAATAAACGATGGCATTGTAGCCGTTTTGGTCAAATCTTGAAAATAATGTTATGTAATGTCACGTCACACTATATAACAATGGCTTTCTATGAGTATGCATTGACAATGATCCTTACTACTACACACAATCTCAGGTCACTGTTTGTAAAATTGACTAAGGTATGGTCTTTTTTGTGGCTAATTCAGTCTATTCCTGAGCTACATTAAATTACATGCTAAAGGAAAAACCATTGATAAATTGTGTTAATAGTCAAATTCCCATATAGGCACACACAATAAATAAATAAATCAACATTTCACATCATCTAAAGGTGAACTACAGTTGACAAATATTGGCAGTTATTTACCAGAGCAAAAACAAGAAAGTATCAATATCATTGGAAACATTGCATTGGATTGCAATACTTTATTTTGCCATAGGCACCAGCTGATTACAGTTTACAGCTGCTTATCATTTTGAGTCAATTCAAACTGATGACCATAGCCAACTGATCTTAGAAACAAACAAAGACTACCGGTAGCTACATTTAATAGCAAACATTGCAAAAACATACAAACAGACATACAATATGATGATACATTGTGAGTCATCTGAGGATCATTCTCATCATGTATTTTGAATGTGACAACTGCAAATATCTCAATAAACTGTTCATAATATACTGTAATTTTCAGAGTTTGACCTAAACACTGACAGCTCTGTCAATTCCCAACATAAGATGATTTTAGTCTAGAATTCTTGAATGAAAGGTGGCAATTAATATGTTTCTTCCTAGCTTGCTAGGCCATTAATCATTAGAATGCATTTCTCCAGGGACACGGCACATTAATGAACTTAAAAAACAAACGAATACAAAAAGTGACAAAGTCAATGTAAAGACACTACACAGTCCAGTTTATTCAAACCAATTGAGCAAACTCCCAATGATTTTGCTTTACTACTGCCTTGTCACTGCCTTTGGCCTACATATGACCCCTAGTTTGAAGATTGCATAGCAAGCTCAAGGTCAGTGTTGGTGGTCTTTTTTGTATTTTTTTTTTCTCAGCAAAAAGCTTCATTGCTGTATTTCAGATCAAAAACATTTGTATCACACTAGGTGGTAATGTGTGTTATTAACAGCATGGGGGCCTTGGTGAAGGGTCGCCAGTTAAACAGATGGGAGTCATGTCAGATTGTCTGTGCATTAGGCAAGGAGCTGGGTGTGTGAGTGGCCTTTTTGAGGGGTGACTGGATTTTTGAAAGATATGGAACACAGTGACAGGGCTAGATGGAGGAGAAAAAGGGTAATGTGCCAAGCAGAGCATGTGTGTGAGGGAGAACATGTTTAAATGTGATGTGTGTGACCGTGTGAGGTTGGGTGAAGTGAGCTGATTCTTACTAGGTGTCACATGGATGACAGGTCACTGAGGTCTGTCTCAGTCCACCCTGGGGAAAGTTGGCTGCATAAATATTCACAGAGCAACAATTCTCTAGTGCTATCAACTCTTGTATTCAGCCCTCAGCCCTCCATAACGTTCCACTTAATATGTGTCACAGATTTGTTATATTTTACTAAACCACTGTCTGTATATATACAGAACCCTGACAGGAAGTGTATTTTATACAGCTGCACAACATACAATATAGATGTGGAGATGGAGTACCTTTTTATCCTTCTCTTTCTTTTCCCCTGCTCTAGTTCAACATTTCTCCTTGTGAAGGTCGCTTCATCTCTACTGTTGATAGAAGTTCATAATGCATTTTCATGGCATTGGTTGGATTGATGGTATTGGACAGTGGTCCCAAACTTTTTTGCAGCATAGACCTATTTAATGTCAGACAATATTTTTGTGGACCAGCCTTTAAGGTGTGGTGGATAAATACAACAAAATAAAATGATAAGATTGTTATAAAAACTGGTATTTAAACTCTCTGGTTGTAATAGACCAGATTTTCAACATAAGATACATCACAAAAACAAATATAAAGTGTATGAAAAATACAAATCTCAATAACGTTAAATCAGTGGGAGCCCTGAGCTTGTTTGTCTGCAATTTTGAAGGCTTCCTTGCCTCATTAGAGAGCCGGTTGCCGCATATTATGCAGAGCAGGCTTGGTGCGTGGAACAACTTCTTGCAATATATCCATATTTCAAGTAGGACTCCTGGTTTTATGTTATCCACCTTATTCCTGAGTGGGGTCACTGTAGAAGCGATTATGGGACTTACTTCCGTTTGACCCCGGAAGTAGAATTTCTGCATTGGCTCCTCGTTGTTTATTTGTTAATCTGTACGCGTCGTTGAAGTTCTGTTTTCTGTTATTTCGAGCTAATATTGTCACAAAGATGTCCTTGCGGAGCTTGGGTACCTGTTGCGCTGTTCGTTGCTGTACGAATAATCAGACAAAGCTGAATTTGTGGATGCAACTAGTATGTGTTGAACATGCTCCGAAAACAAAAACCTGCATCCTTCTTTGTGGCTGGGCTACGAGAAACCACATGAAAAAAGACTCCGTATCCTCCAGAGGATCGAGAACACCAGGTATGATTTAAGAGATAGCTTTTAGTGTTATGATTTTATGTAGTCAGTGATTAAATGATACTAATATTTTCGTTCATAACTGGCAAATAAACACACGCACCTATATATTTGTATGCTGTGTGTGCGTTTATTTATATATGCTGGTGAAGATTCTCAGTCGTCCAGGACATGATAAAATCAAAAAAGGCGTTTTGAGTTTATTTATATACAGTATTTTCTGGTGTATAGGTCGCACCTGTGTATAGGTCGCATTGACCAATTATCACCAATAGATTGGAAAAATCCCTAGATAGGTCGCACTGGTGTATAGGTCGCACCTACGTTTAGCTCTGCTGCAAATGTCTGCCACAGGAGCGCACAGCAAGGCTTTTAAGAAGATTAACACTTAAAAACAATTATTTGTTTGATAAAAATTATAGCAAATATGTGTCTGAGCTGAACTTTTCCTTAATAAATGAACGTAATTGTGAAATGAGCTGGATTTAAAAATTTGTTTCGCCGAAAGTGATAACAAGCCATATATAGGTCGCAGGCCTTGAAAAAAACCATAAAAAGGTGCGACCTATACACCGGAAAATACGGTAGATTTATATTAAAAAAAAGTCATGTATTGAATAATAGAATAGAATAGAATATATCTTTATTGGCATATTTGCACCAAGGTACAAAGTTTTGCAATTGGCGCACGCACCATCCGAAGAGGGACGTACGCACGGAAGCCGCAGCAGTAATTAAACCGCGCCGCCAACAATCAGATATGGAAAAAGGAACATACAGTCGGATAATCATTGGTATTCAAAAAAGAATCTATCACATTTTGTCTTAGGACACTCTATGATAAAGTCGAAAAAACTCTACCAGCTTCAGCACGGATAAAGACAAGACATGTTGCATTTGATGGCAAGCAGGGAGATAGTCCGTGAGTAATCATTTCAGATAAGCACAGTCTGCAGACGGCCTCAGCTCGGCTCCATCTGAATAAGCGCATTTTACTTCATCTTAATACTTTAAAAAGCGATCAAATCTCTGAACAAGAGGTGATTTTTGATCAAAAAGCAACCCAAAATAATAAAAAACCTACTGGTTTTGAAACACTGAAATGGGTTTTGGGTTACAGACCAAAAGGTTGGAGATCAACCTAAAGAAATAAGACTCTGAAGCCCTAACAGCAGATGTTTGTGTTGCAACAGCTGTCCTGCAGGAATATATTTGACCCCAAGCAGCCTTCCTGTAGTGGCAAATTGTGAACAGGCATCAGATTAAACTGTTCAAATCCAAACAGGAAACATAATCTTGCAGGAGTGGTGCAATCACACCTTTCTTTCACTTTTTTTTTGCTGTGTTCCTGAACAAGAGGTGTAACATTAAAAAAAATAAAACACTTTAATACTCTTTCAACATAGCTGTTTATGACTGTGTGCCAGCGGCGACAAAACTGTTTATGTTTTTGCGAGAGTGGTTGGGCTCAAATATTTTTTTAAACACAGATTTTTCTTTTATAGTGAATATAAAAAAATGTGCCTTGAGCAACAATAGTTTGGACATTTCTCTTGTGGTAAATGTTTTTGGAGTAATATTACAGATGTGGATGTATCTGTTGCTCATAACCATCACAGCTGATGTGATTGACAAAACTAGTACAGTTTTGTCTCATTGGACCCAGAAACTTTGGGGCACGCCAACATTTATTTTGATGCATTCCTGTCTGTCTGTCAACAGCTGAATCCCCCCCAGGGTCTTCTTCCATGGAGCCCATTGTGATTCAAAATGGGATGGATAGTGCGATCAGAAAGTGATATACTGAATTTTCTGCCGTACACGTCGCTCCACCCCATGAGTCGCATCAGTCCAAATATGTCTAATAAAGTGGAAAAATCCATAAATAAGTCGCGTCACCGTTTTGTTTGCTCAAAATTATAATAAATGTGTGTCTCAGTCTAACGTTTGCTCAATAAAAGGACACTAATGGTCAGATCAGCTGCATTTCAAAAGTATTCGCTGCCTCGTGCTCCGGAGAGCACGCAGACGGAGGAAAAAAGGAAGGAGGAACGCTGTGTGTTTCATCGAAATTTAACAAGATAAGCACCTAAAACAATTTGTTTGCTCGACATTATAGCAAAGATGTGTCTCAGCTGAATTTACACTTAATAAATGCTCTTTAATGGTCAAATTAGCTGCATTTCACCGGGAGGTGCAGCGAAATGAAGCTGATTTGACAGGTGCTCCAAGCAGCGAGCAGAATGAAGGTGGCAACTACGGCAAGCTGATTGTGTCAGTAATAGCTGGTGAAGATTCTCAGTCTTCCAGGACATGGTACAAAATAGTTCAAGACAAAAACAAATATAATAAGTACAGTTGTTTTTGTCTTTAAGCTTTTTTTTATTTGTAATTAATAGCCACTTTTACCTATTACATGATACAATGGCATGCCATACTACTCGAGTGCCATCTAGCGGCTGAAAATAGTAGTGTTCAATATTTTTAGTCAGAATGAATGAAAATGGTCATATTTCAGCCAAAAATTGGTTTATAAATATGGAGGGGAAAAAAATCCATCTCAGGACATGATTACCTGCAGTGTTCCCTCAGTGAGGACTGAGCTTGGCAAAAGGGCCTTCTCCTACTCTGCTCCTATTTCGTGGAATATCTTACAAAAATATCTGAAGCTCTCGACCTTGACCTCTCTCAATGGCTTTAAGAGTTTGTTGGACTCCTGGCAAGAACCAATGCAGACGTGTTCCTGTTTTTAGTTTTCTACATTCGCCTTATATTCTAGCTGTTTTCACTACCTTTTTTTTGCCATCTTATTTTTATCTTGTTGAAAAAAAAATTAAATCTGTATGCCTCTTTTATGATTGTCCATTGTAGTCGCTGTTGTCCAGTGTTGTCATCATTGTTTGTTGAATTCAGGTCGCTCTTGTAAATGAGTCCTCGAGGCTCAACGGGATTAACCTGACTAAATAAAGGTTGAAAATAAGTTGCAGGGCATGCAACTTATGTACTTTGTAAAAAAAAAAAAAAAATGCAACTTATAAGGTGAAAATACAGTACGTTGACCTTGTAGCATCACTTGAATGGTTTTGGAAGGTTTCCCTGGCTGACTATCCCTCTGATCATCCTGGAGTTGCATTT
>JBBPBX010046667.1:0-13378 GCA_038048925.1 Garcialebias charrua | reverse complement strand
CAGGTCTCTCTCAGATGTTGACTTTGGCTACAGCCCTTAAGGATGAGTTGTCTGTTTCTAAGTGTGTCTTCCCAGCCTCCTCAGAAGACTCTTTCTCCAGCATCTTCCACAGAGGACGCTGTTTCTCCAGCATCTTCCACAGAGGACGCTGTGTCTCCAGCCTCGTCCACAGAGGACGCTGTGTCTCCAGCCTCGTCCATAGAGGATGCTGTGTCTCCAGCCTCGTCCATAGAGGACGCTGTGTCTCCAGCATCGTCCACAGAGGACGCTGTGTCTCCAGCATCTTCCACAGACGACGTTGGTCTTCTCGCCTGCAGTCTCGACGGTGGTCTCCTCGCCTGCAGTCTCAACGGTGGTCTCCTTGCCTGCAGTCTCGACGGTGGTCTCCTCGACTGCAGTCTCGACGGTGGTCTCCTCGACTGCAGTCTCGACGGTGGTCTCCTCGACTGTAGTCTCTACAGATGACTTCTCGTCCCCAGATTCCACGCTTCCAGAGGGTCTCTCGCCTCCAGAGGGTCCCAGCGCCGCAGACGTCTCGTTGCTTGACGAAGACATCGGGGATGTCTCAACGCTCGACATCGAAGATGTCGCAACGCTCGACGTCTCAACACTCGACATCGGGGATGTCGCAACGCTCGACGTCTCAACCGAAGACGCAGACGACGCCTCCACCTCTACAGAGGGTCCCGGCGCGACGGACGCCTCCACCTCTACAGAGGGTCCCGGCATGACGGACGCCTCCACCTCTACAGAGGGTCCCAGCGCGACGGACGCCTCCACCTCTACAGAGAGTCCCGGCGCGACGAACGCCTCCACCTCTACAGAGGGTCCCGGCGCGACGGACGCCTCCACGTAAATGAAGGGTCCGCTCGCCGCTGACGCATCGATATCGATGGAGGGTCCTCTCATCGTTGACGCCTCCATGTCGATGGAGGGTCCTATCACCGTTGACGCCTCCACATCGATGGAGGGTCACGTATCCAGTCTCGAGGGGTCCCAGGAGGGACCTCCTCACGTCTCCAGTCTCGAGGGGTCCCAGGAGGGACCCCCTCACGTCTCCAGTCTCGAGGGGTCCCAGGAGGGACCCCCTCACGTCTCCAGTCTCGAGGGGTCCCAGGAGGGACCCCCTCACGTCTCCAGTCTCGAGGGGTCCCAGGAGGGATCCCCTCCAGTCTCGAGGGGTCCCAGGAGGGACCCTCTCACGTCTCCAGCTCCGGGAGGGTCCTGGAGGACTCCTTGCAGCCAGAGGTCTCGCAGCCAGAGGTCTCGCAGCCAGAGGTCTCGCAGCCAGAGGTCTCGCAGCCAGAGGTCTCGCAGCCAGAGGTCTCGTAGCCAGACGCCTCCACACCGATGGAGGTTCTTTACGTCGATGACCTCTCGCCGCTTGGCGCCGCCGCATCGCTTGATGGGGTTCCTGTTCTAGGTGGGCCCTGGAGGGTCCCACCCTCGTCTTCACCCATCCTGGGGCCTCGTCTCCTGCGGAAGCTCCTGCTTGATGGACGGCCCCCGGGTCGCCCGCCTGAGGTGTCTCTGTGGGATGGACAGTCTCCCGGTCGTCCACCAGACGGGGTCCTGCGCGTTGGACGGTTTCCCGGTCGGCCACCTGAGGGGTACTTGCCCGAGGTCGACGTCCTGGCTTCGATGTTTGGGCGCTTGTTGGTTTTTTAGGTTTAGCCTTTGTGTTTAGCATTTTGTCCCGGGTCCTGTTCCTGTCGGTTTTTGGTTTGTTGTCCTTGTGTTTTGTCCCCTGTCCTTATGTTTTCTCGTGCCCGCCGTCCTTGCGGTTCCTCCCTCCGCCCGTCCTGTTTTTTGAGGGGTGTTCTTTGGGGACGCCAGGGGGCGTCTTTGAGAGGGGTACTGTAAGGGTGGCTCCCTCTGTTGGTCTTGTCTTCATGTTTATGGCTCCCTCTGTTGGTCTTGTCTTCATGTTTATACTTTAGTCTTCGTGTTTATTTTAGGTCCCCGTCTAGTACAGTCTGCATATTTCCTTTAGGTCCCCGTCCAGTTTAGTCTTCATGTTTATTCTGGTGTAGTCTACATGTTTTTAGGTCCCCTTCTAATTATTATTGGTTCAACCTAAAGTACTGTCACCCTGGTTTACCTCCCAAGTTTCAGAGTCAGCCTTGTTCTGTTAATTGTTCCCAGGTGTGTGTCGTTACTCCCTGTCTTGTCTGTGTGTGTATATATACTGTCTGCAGTCTGTTTTGTGTCGGGTCATTGTCCCTGTTCCCTGATGTGTCGTGTCCCAGCTCCTTGGTCTTGTGAGTATGTTTAGTAGCTCCATGTTTTCAGTGTTAGAGCTCCACGTTTTTTGTTAGTACTTCAGCCACAGTCAGAGCTGTATTAGTTTTGTTTGTACTGCCACGTCAGTATTTTGAGTTAGTTAATTAAAGTGTTTTGATATTTACTCGTGCCTCTGTGAGTCTACCTGTCTGCACCACGGGACTCATCCCTCATCCCATATCAAACCGTGACACCATCACAAGAATGTGGTATGAAGTGGAGATATTTACAATGGAAAAACTCACTCATAAATTAAGACTGCAAGAGGCCCAGTTTAATGAAAAGTGGGAAAAATGGACTTATTACAGAAATAATACACCACCTTCTCAACTGGACTAAGAACACTGGAAAATTAACCATTGATTAAGACTGTATGTATATTGTACTTCTTCACTGCAAATATTTTAAGAAAATTTCAATAAAAATAATAAAACATTACCATTCATATTTTTAATAAGCCTAACCTGCTGCACATCCTTTCCAGCCTGATCCCTCTGTCTTGCTAATTGGTACAAGTGCTTCTCACCCTCTTTAGGGTCCAGCCTCCCATACTACTCATAAACCTGCATTGCCTTAGCTACCTCCCTCTTTGCTCTACTTCCCATCTCCAATCAATTACTTAGACTACAACATGTCTTACAGGAGACCATATATTGTTTTTTTTTTTTTTATGGTATTTCTGTGGGTTATCCAGACTATATTCATTCAATTTAATGCACAAAATAATTCTTAGATAATAAAATATCCCCTTTCTAGTTATGCATTTTCTCACTGTTCTAAACGACCGGTTTATGATAATGAGCTCTGAATGCCACGCCCTACAAAAATCTGTTTACATTTACTCCACCCTCTGAAACAGCCAGTATCTCTAGTATGTTGTTGTTTTAAAATTAGCTCTTTTTTAATTACTCATTTGACTTACTGTTAGTGCTACTAGCTTAAGATAACTTACCGAAAGCCGTCTGCGCGCGCCGCCATTTGCAGCTCCTTTTAGCATTAGCCCACCTCCGAGGCTAATGATAGCTTTTCCTCCTCCGGCACATCGCCAGCTCCGCTCGTTGCATGCGGCGCTTTTGGGAGCGATCGCTGCTTCAGTCCACACACACACAAAGTTCACCGAGTGTCTCCAGTTAATTTATCCGTATGAGGCAACCTCTGACCGGACCCCACGGACCTCAAAAGCCAGCAGCTCCCAGCAGTTCCCGCACGCAGATGGTGCCTTCGCCGGCGGTCTGCTCGTTTTATTTCTGCCGGCTGCGCGTTGGGAGCGATCGCTAAAAATTGAACTAAAACGTAAAAATAACAATTATACTTTATTTATAAAGCCATTTAAAACAACCACAGCTGCAACAAAGTGCTGTACACATGAAATTAAGAACATTTAAACAAAAGATGAGATGAAATCAGGAATCAGGTGAGGGGCTGGACTCAGGTTTGGTGTGGGTTGTGGCTGCGGTTTGTGACATCACAAGCCACGGGATTTCAAAACGAGACAAATCTATCACAGACAAATAAATCTACTTAGAGTAAATATACCACTGGGTGCATTTCTTTGGCCCTAGGACTGTTTTTTTTATGAAGTACATACCCAAAGTTGAGTAAAAAAAACATTAAAAAGTGAATTTTGAATATGTGGTCCCCTTTAAAGACATAAAAACCTGGATGACTTAATGTTCTTCTTTTGAACAGACAAGACTGTGGTTTTAGTTTTTGGACCTGAACATCTTAGGAATACATTTTTCAGTCTTTCTCCTCCTTGGATGACATTAATCTGCCTCCAGCTCTAATGTTAAAAATCTTGATGTTATTTTTGATCAGGACATGTCTTTTATCCTCCACATTAAAAACGTTACTAGAACCTCCTTCTTCCACCTGCGTAATATCACTAAAATTAGAAACATGTAAAAATGATGCCGAAAAACTGGTTCATGCATTTGTCACGTCTAGACTGGACTATTGCAATGGTTTGTTATCTGGGTGTCCAAATACTTCTTTAAAAAGTCTTCAGTTGATCCAAAATGCTGCTGCCAGAGTCTTAACTGGAGTTACTGGGAGAGATCATATCTCCAGTTTTAGCTTCTCTCCACTGGCTCCCTGTCAAATCCAGAACTGAATTCAAAATCTTACTTCTAACCTACAAAGCTCTCAACAACCTAGCTCCATCTTATATTACAGATCTTATTGTTCCATATTTTCCTAACAGAGCACTTCACTCTCAGACTGCAGGTTTACTTGTGGTTCCTAGAGTTTCCAGCAGCAGAATGGAGGAAGATCTTTCAGTTGTCAGGCTCCTCTCTTGTGGAACCAACTTCCAGTTTCTGTCCATGAGGCTGACACATTGTCCAGTTTGAAGACTGGGATCAAGACTTTACTTTTTCATAAATCCTATAGTTAGGGTTGTCTTGTTCTGCTGCTATAGACTTAGACTACTAGAGGACAAACTGACCTCATTTATTAAATGACTTGTTAAAATTGAATAGTTTTCATTTGATACTATTTCTATCTTAACATGTGATTCTTGACCTGCCATTGTGTATCTGTTCCTACCAAACCCAGCTGGTCGAAGCAGATGACCGCTTGTCCTGAGTCTGGTTCTGCTAAAGGTTTCTTCCTCATGACAGAGTTTTTCTTTCCACTGTCGCCTAAATGCTTGTTCAACATGAGAGTTCTGTGATGGAGTTAAACTCAAAGCAGTCTGCTCCTCACATAAATACAGTAATGTTAAATTATTATTTTATATATGAATGTTTCTGTTAAATTATTATTTTATATATGAATGTTTCTGTTAAATTATTACTTTATATATGAATGTTTCTGTATACAGTATGGCTATATACATTTACATCCCTACTGACCGCCAGAGGCGGTGCTTAACAGCAGTGGATATCACTCTTGTTTATATATGAATTATTATTTTATATATGAATGTTTCTGTTCAATTATTATTTTATATATACCATACCATACCATTTTATTTATAAAGCACTTTAAACAGGAACAAGTCCAAACCAAAGTGCTGAACAAACAAACAACAGGCAACACACACAAGAAGTACAACACGAAAGACATAAAAACATTGCAGATTATAAATAAAACGATCAAATACAAATCAGCTGGTGTTGAAAGCAGCACATATTCAACATATATGAATGTTTCTGTTCAATTATTATTTTATATATGAATGTTTCTGTTCAATTATTATTTTATATATGAATGTTTCTGTTCAATTATTATTTTATATATGAATGTTTCTGTTCAGTGCCTGAGACGACTTCTGTTGGGACTTGGAGCTTTATAAATAAACTGAACTGAATCTCCTTATATTCCTGTCTCCTCTCTTCAGTCCTCTCACTGTCATATTTCTTCTTGGCTAATCTCTTTCTTTGAATGGCGTCCTGCACTTCACTATTCCACCCCCAGGTTTCCTTATCATCCATTCTATTTCATCCCTACTGACCGCCAGAGGAGGTGCTTAACAGCACTGGATATCACTCTTGCGCATGCGCAAGTCGAGAAAATTATACCAACATGGTCACATGTGACCCCCGGGGATACCGGTGAGTCTACAGTATATAAGCACGTGACACCGGTAGCCCCCAGTCTCTTTTCATCTTCTCGCATGCAGGTTGCATAGGTGGTAAGACTGTTTTGCTTGTCGCCGTTAGCCTCGAGACTGAGGTCGGAGCTGTGGGGATTTTCTCACCCTCCAGAGGCTGCGCAAGCTCTACCTTACTACAACTTTGACCTTCAATTGGTGAGTTGTTTCTTTCTTGCTTTAATCGACGGGACGGTGGCACGTTTGCTTCCGCGTCAATTTTTTCTGTTGATGATACGGCGTTAGCCTGCCTCCGTGTTCGGCTCGCTTGTATAGTTTTTTTGTTGCAGCCGTTCTCAGGCCTGCTTCTGATTGTTTAATTGACAGCCGTTTAGGTCTACTTCAGATTTGTTTAATTGCAGCCGTTCTCTGGCCTGCTTCTGATTTGTTTCATTGCAGCCGTTTTTCAGGCCTGCTTCTGATTGTTTACTTGCAGCCGTTCTTCAGGCTTGATACTGTTCTGCAGCTGTGTTCGGCTTGCCTCCTTCAGTTTGCTTCCGTCCTGCGGGCTATTCAGGAACTCCTGGTGGCGTTTTCTGCTTCACCGGTTCCATGACCCGTTCACTTGTTCGCTAGTGTCACAAGTGGCGTTTCAGCTCGACCTGACCTTGACATTGTCTGCTCGACCTGGTTCCTGTCCCGTTCGCTCGTCGACTGGTGTCAAGAGTGGCGTCTCGGCTTGACCTGACCCTGTCCTGTAGCATGAGATGATGGACGCACCGGTCTGCAGGGTTTGTTTAGCCCCTCTCCAGTTGGGGGATGGTCATGAGATGTGTCCCGCTTGTTTGGGGCGGGATCACCTCAGGGAGGCCTTGACTGATGCGGCCTGCCCTGATTGTTCTGTTCTGCCCTTGTCCCTGTGTGCCAATCGTTTGGCTGCCTTTCCGGAAGCCGGCCTGCCTGTGGAGCATGTGGTTCCTGCGGCTATGGGACCTCCACGTAAGAGGACCAGGAAGAGCGCCAGGGATTCGGGGTGTCTCTCTGGGCAGGTGGCCCATCTCACTTCTGAGTTGGAGCGAGTGAAAGCACTACTCAAAAGGGGCGGCCGTGGCGTAGTGGTAATGGCAGTCGTCCCCCGATCGGAAGATTGGTGGTTCGAATCCCGGTTCCCCACACCATGTGTCGTTGTGTCCTTGGGCAAGACACTTAACCCAGAGTTGCTCCCGGTAGGACTGGAAAGCACCTTGCATGGTAGTCTGCCGCTACCGGTGTATGAATGTGTGTAGCATTCAATGTGTGTAGCACTTTGAGATTTTCACTAATGAAAAGTGCGTTATAAATTGAATTAATTATTACTCGAGTCCCTTAGGGACGAGGGTGACTCTGGTTTGACGGGAGACCTTGACCCGGGGCAGGGCATGAGTTTGGGACTTTCTGTTCCAGGCGATGACGATCTATCATTGGCGACGTCTGGTACTGATTTTCGGGGTCCTTCTGAGTCTGGCTCGCATATGTCGATGGCCAGTTCCTGTGCCTCTTCCGGCTCTCAGTCGGGAGAGGAAGGCTCGGTAGTGGACGCCTTGAGGACTGCACTCGCTCGGTTGCACCTGGACGTTCCGTAGTGCCAACCTGATACTTCGAGTGTTTTCTTTTGGCGTCCTCCTTCTAGGTCGTTCTTTCTGGTTCCCCCTTCTGCCCCCTATGTGAAGGAGGTTCATGCCTGTTGGACGGACACTAAGGCCTTTTCACAGTTGACCTCTGATGGCAGGGCTTTGGCGGCCGTGCAGAATGCGCCCGTGCTTGGCTTCGGTCACATGCCTTCCGTTGAACCTGCCATAGCATCTCTCATCGTAGTGCCAGATGAGGCCCTAAGAGCTAGTGCTAGGTGTCCTCGGCCTCAGTGTCGGGTGACTGATGGTCTGCTCTGTAGAGATTATGACTCGGGGGCTCGGTTGGGGCGACTCGACAATTCCTTGTCGCATCTGTTACTGGACCTCTCTGCCTCTCTGGAGGGCTTGGAGATTGATGCGCCTACGCATTGATGGATGCGTCCCTTCATACATTTGCTCTTCTGTCGAGGGAAACTGGTCGTGTTCTGTCCACCCTTGTCCAGGTATGGCGCCAGGTCTGGTTGGCGCAGTCCTCTCTTACAGAGGCCTGTAAGAGGACTTTGTTGAGTCTTCCGGTAGTCCCTGGGGAGTTGTTTGGCTCTGTTGCTCTTGCAGCTCTGGAGCGGTCGGCCCAAGCTTCCCATAACAGGCAACAGTTGGCCGGCCTTCACCGCAGGCGATCACAACATCAGGCTGGGGGTGCCTCTGCGTCTTTTTCACGCACTTATCCGACACCGCCTGCACACTCCATCGGGCGGTCGCGGCCTGCTGCAGGGCTTTCCCCTGGCCAGTGGAACATCCCCGGTGGTCGGGCTCACGTCGCCTATCGGCCCGGGCGCTCCACCCGACAGCCCTCCCGCCCTCTTAAGGGCAGGGGGGTTCGGAGATTATACAGTACTGGGCTGGCGGTGGGGCACTTTACCTCGGACCAGCTCAGTTTGTTGGACCGCCCTCATTCCCGACTCATGGGTGGTGTCTACACTGACTTGGGGTTAAATACTACAGTTCCACCGCCGCCCTCCTGTTCTTGTTCGGGTCCGGGTGACCGTGATTCGCGACCAGGTGAAGGTTCAGGCTCTAGCCCACGAGATAGACGCCTTGCTGGCCCAAGGGCGCTATATTGCCTGTCGACTCCCTGCGGGATCCGGGGGCTTTTATTTAAAGTATTTTTTAGTCCCAAAAAAGACTGGCGGACTCCGCCCGATTTTAGACTCGAGGGGTCTTAATGTGTTTTTAAAGACTATCCCTTTCCGCATGTTGCGCATCAAGGATGTGCTTCAGACGATATCCCCGGGCGACTGGTTCACCTTGGTCGACTTGAAGGACGCCTACTTTCAAGTTCCGATTGCACCCCGCCATTGGCGCTTTCTCCGTATCGCCTTTCAGGGCAAGCATTTTCAGTTAAGGATTCTTCCTTTCGGTCTCTCTCTGTCTCCACGTGTGTTCATGCGGTGCATGGCTGCGGCCCTGCATCCCCTGCAGGCCGCAGGGCTGGAGATCCTGCTCTACTTGGACGATTGGTTCGTCTGTGCGTCCACAGAAGCTCAGGCGGCGGCGGACACACACCTTGCTCCGTCACATAGACTGTTTGGGGCTGTGTGTGAACTGGCAGAAGTCCACCTTGGTTCCGTCTCAGGTGATCACGTTTCTCGAGGTCACGTTGAACTCTCTCAATATGACCGCTCGCCTATCGCCTCAGCATGTCGGGGGCATTCTCCGAATGCTGCCCTCCTTTCTTCCCGGTTACGCACCCCCCTTCGTTGCTTACCTTCGTCTGTTGGACAAGCTGACTGCGGCGGCTTCAGTGGTACCCCTGGGGCTGTTGTCTCTGCGGCCTCTGCAGATGTGGCTCATCGGCCTGAGGCTTCGCCCGTCTTGTGTGCAACACCGACACAGGAAATTGCCGGTGTCCCCTCCATGCCTCGCGTCACTGGCCCAATAGCGGGACCCAACGTTTATGACCATGGGGGTTCCACTGGGCTTGCTGCCGGCTCGTCTGGAGGTTGTCTCTACCAATGCGTCCACCACGGGTTGGGGGGCGTCGTGGCAGCGACAGATCGCCCGGGGGTCGTGGTCCCCGCGGGAGAGACTGCAGCACATCAACGCCCTGGAGTTGGAAGCTGTGTGGCGGGCGTTACGACATTTCCTCCCCGGCCTGCGCGGGAGGCATGTCCTGGTGCGGTCGGACAATACTGTGGTGGTCTTTCACATCAACCATCAAGGGGGGACACGGTCGATGGCGTTGCTGAGGCTGACCCGGAGGCTCTTGACCTGGGCGGCTCCTCTTTTTGCCAGCCTGAGGGCGGCCCACGTTCCGGGGGTTCTGAATGCGCTGGCTGATCGTCTGTCTCGGGGACGCCCTCCCCCAGGGGAGTGGAGGCTCCACCCGGAGGTGGTAGCGGTCATTTGGGAGACACGGCAGGGCGACTGTGGACCTGTTTGCATCCTGGGAGACGACGCATTGCCCTGCTTGGTTCTCCCTGACGGACGGTACCAGTCCCCTGGGTCAGGACGCACTGGCTCACGACTGGCCGCAGGTCCTGCTTTATGCTTTTCCGCCGCTTCCCCTGATAGGCCCGACTCTCCTGAGACTCCTTCAAGAGGGTCATCAGGTTCTTCTAGTGGCCCCCTTGTGGCCGGGGAGGATCTAGTTTCCACTGCTGCACAGGCTCTGTTACGGCTCTCCAATGCCTCTCTCCCACAGGAAGGACCTTCTGTCACAGCTGGGGGGTCGGATCCTGCACCCCAATCCCAGCCGCCTCCGGCTCTGGGTTTAGCCGCTACGCGGCCCGGCGTCTCGTTCTCTGAGTGTGCCGGCACCGTCGGGCATACAATGACTAATGCCTGGGCCCCTTCCACGCGGGTTCTGTACGCTCATAAGTGGAAGGCTTTTAGCAGTTGGTGTCATCTTAGACGTGAGGATCCTGTGCACTGTTTTGTTTCTGTTATTTTAACCTTCCTTCAGGCATTGCTCTCTCAGGGCCGGTCTCCGTCCACTTTGAGAGTTTATGTGGCCGCCATCTCTTGTTGGTGTACGGCTGTGAATGGAGTGACGATTGGTCGTCACAAGGATGTTTCTGTGTTTCTGAAGGGCGCCCGGCGCTTGCACCCTCCCTTGCACCCTGGCGTGCCTGTGTAGGACCTCTCTCTCATCCTCGCTGCGCTGCGTTCTCCCCCGCGTTCTCCCCCGTTTGAGCCGTTGGCGACTGTGAGCCTTGAGTTCTGGTCTAAAAAGACTGCTTCTCTCCTTGCCATGGCTTCGGCGAAGCGGGTGGGTGAACTGCACGCGTTGTCTGTTCACGAGTCTTGTTGCCGCTGGAACTCGGCTGGTTCTGGCATTACTCTCTGGCCTGACATGGGATTCCTTCCTAAGGTGGCCTCGTCTGCAAGCCACTCTGTGCCCCTTCAGCTTGCTCGCTTCGATGCGGGTGGGCCTGATGAGCCTCTCTGTCCTGTTCAGGCTCTGGAAGCATATGTCAGGCTCACGGCTTCTCTGCGGCAGTCTGACAGTCTGTTTGTTTGTTACGCGGGGCCTCGCAAAGGGCAGGCCCTTTCCAAGCAACGTCTTTCACGTTGGATTGTGGAGGTGGTGGGAAGGGCGTACGTTTTACAAGGTCGCCAACCTCCTGCTGGTGTGCAGTGCCATTCGACCAGGGGCATCAGTGCGTCATGGGCCGCTATGTCTGGGGTCTCTTTGGAGACTATATGTGCTACAGCCTCCTGGTCATCTCCGAACACCTTCGCTATGTTCTACAGGGTTAACCTGGCTGCCTTTCACCCACTGGAGGGAATCCTGTCCCAGCGTTCATCGTTCCAGTAAGGTGGGCACTTGTTTGTTTGTTTGATTCCTCAGGACTCTGTTAGTACTAGTCATCCAGTGCTGTTAAGCACAGCCTCTGGCGGTCAGTAGGGATGAAATAGAATGAAAGTTACAACTGTAACTATGGTTCTATGAATCCCGGATGACCGCCAGAGCATTTGGTCCCTCGGAATCGTCGTGTTTTTTTGCGAGAAGATTTCAAGGGACTGGGCTACCGGTGTCACGTGCTTATATAGACTCACCGGTATCCCCGGGGGTCACACGTGACCATGTTGGTATAATTTTCTCGACCTGCCCATGCGCAAGAGCGATATCCAGTGCTGTTAAGCACCGCCTCTGGCGGTCATCCGGGATTCATAGAACCGTAGTTACAGTCGTAACTTTCGTTCTCTGTCCAGATGACACACCAAGTAACTTCCTACCTGTCTCTCTAATTACTGTTGCTGTAGTGGTCCAGTCACTTGGAAGCTCTTTCTTACCACCCAGAGCCTTTAACAGCTCCTCTCTGAATTTCTCACAACATTCTTCTTTCTTCAGCTTCCACCATTTGGTCTTCTTCTCTGATTTTACTCCTTTTCTCTTCTTCACAACAGTCATTCTACACACAACCATCCAATGCTGTCTGGCCACGCTCTCCCCTGCCACAACCTTACAGTCTCCAATCTCCCTCAGGTTTCCTCTTCTACACAGAATGTAGTCGACCTGTGTACTCCTTCCTCCACTCTTATAGGTCACTCTATGTTCCTCCCTCTTTTGGAAATAGGTATTGACTATAGCCATTTCCATTCTCTTGGCAAAATCCACCACCATCTGTCCTTCCTGGTTTCTTTCCTTGACACCAAACCTACCCATCACTTCCTCATCCCCTCTGTTTCCTTCACCAACATGTCCATTCAGGTCTGCTCCAATCACCTGGAATACTCTCTATCACTTCATCCAGATCTTTCCAAAATGCATCTTTCTCCTCCCCATCACATCCAACCTGTGGAGCATAACCACTGACGATGTTTAGCATCAGACCTTCTACTTCTACCTTCAGACACATCACCCTATCTGACACTCTCTTCACCTCTACTACATTCTTTGCCAACTCCTCCTTCAGGACCACCCCTACTCCATTTCTCTTTCTATCCACACCATGGTAAAACTGTTTGAACCCTGCTCCAATGCTGCGGGCCTTGCTGCCCTTCCACTTGGTCTCTTGGACACATAAAACATCTACCTTCCTTCTCTGCATCATGTCAGATAAAACATCTACCTTCCTTCTCTGCATCATGTCAGCCAGCTCTCTACCTTTGCCTGTCATTGTTCCCACATTTAGAGTTGCAACCCTCAGTCCTACATTCTTCACTTTCCTCTTCTCCCTCTGTCTCCGGACATGTTTCCCTCCTCGGGGTCTTTGACTAACAGCAGCACAATTTCCACCGGCACCCTGTTTGTCAACAGCACCGGTGCTGGTCGTTGTTAACCCGGGCCTCGACCGATCTGGTGTCGCTTAAATGAACTCACATGTTCGTTTTGGTCAAGTGTTTTATGTCAGATGCTCAGAACCCTCATCATTTATCCGGGCTTGGGACCAGAACCAGAGATGCACTGGCTGGTGCTCCATAGTGGCTGGATTCATCTCAGAAGATTCTGAAACCGTGGGATTTAAAGATCTTTAAAGGTCTGTAGAAGGCCATCATATGTATTTTATTGTTTATGAGGATTAAATAAGCCCTTTTTTTTTTTTTATAAACACAGACTCACCTGCGGTCCTTTGAGCAGTTGACCCAACAGTCGGTTCTGATTCTGCTGGTCCTGATGTGGAGCCTAACAAAGCACCGTGGACTCGGCTCAGCTCGGCCCGGACTCCATCGTCCTCCAGCGGCTCGGTGTCGTACTGAAAGCTGGCACTATCAGAACCGATCTGAACCAGTTCAGACCCAGTTAATGTGTCAGCCGTCCCAGGAGGGCATGTTGGATCCAAACCAGCAACCGATGCAGAAAATTCTCCTTTAATCAAAATAAACTGAAACCTCCGGATCAGATCCAGTGGGTCGAAGGAGGTACATGTGTCCGCTCAGAGATGCTGAAAGTCGGCCAGCTGCTGCTCCGGAGGAGGAGGAGGAGGAGGAGGAGGAGGAGGAG
>JBBPBX010046665.1:0-26497 GCA_038048925.1 Garcialebias charrua | reverse complement strand
TCGACACCCGGGGCATGATGAACGAAGACGAGATCTCGATCTCAACCTCGGGCGAATTTTCAACGGAGGAAGCGAACGTGGAACTGGAGGATCAGGGTGAAGATCTCGCCCAGACCCCGCTACCCGCGCTCCCAGACACTGACTTTTCCATCCCTGCTCTGTTCGACCTGTGCCACAGAGCAACAGACGCGTTGCACATCCCCTGGCCCGAGCCGCCGCCTCGCCAACAGGTCACGAGGCTGGCAGGAAACTATTTTTACTGGAAGTAGCAGGCCACCACGAGGCAAAGGATGCCCATGTTCCTGGACTTCCTTACAGAACTAACTCGCACCTGGGCTCAACCAAGAGCCCCTATGCTCTTACCCCTCTCACTGTTCCTCGACGTGGACGGCATGGATGAGGTGGGAATAGCCAACGTGCCTCAAATTGAGGACACACTGGCGTCTCACCTGGCTCCGTCATCAGGAACGAAACCAACTCTCCCCAGCAAAGCTTGCCGGCCTCGGCTTCTCTCCTCGAGAAATGCTACAGGGCTCAGGGACTCGCGGCATGCGCCATGAACGCGTCCGCGTTAATGCAGGCTTACCTGGCCGAAAAACTGCAACAGCTCCAAACAACAACGGACAAGCAAGGAGGCCGCAGGATTGCTGGATGAAGCCCGTAGAGCAACAGACTGTGCTCCGTATGATAGGGACAGCTGCCGTGGCACAAGGCAGGGGAATGGCGGAAGTGGTCATCGCGATCCGCCACCTCTGGATGACTTTAACAGATTTACCTGAGGGACAAAAGGTGCCTTTTCTCCACCACTCGATAGAGCCGGAGGGATTGTTTGGCAAGGCTTTGGAGCGAATTCAGACCAAGCTGGACCAAAGACGCAAACAAGCGGAAGCTTTCTGGGTGGGCATCCACCGGAGGAGCTTCGCCCCCCCAAGGGGACCTGCTGGAAGCAGACCTGCGCAGTCTCGACACCACTCGGCAACGCATGCCCCACCGCAGAAGCGGCCAGCATACGAGGAAGAGCCCAGACAGAGACCCCCGTCGGGCCCACCTTGTACCGAGCATGCATGGAGCAAAAACAGGTTTGTCCCCCGCCAGGCGACCAAACAAAGGGCCTCCTCGGCGAATCGGGACAACAGACAAAAACGTGCCTGATGAACCAGGTTCACGTTTCCACGCTACACGGTCACCCACCCACGTGGTAACGGGTATGATCCATTCATGTCCAGACTTTGCTTGTAACGCAGTACAAAAAGCTGGTTTATTTACAGCATGCACAAATCATGCTTTCTCTGCTGTGAGTGACATAAAATCATGTACGTCATCACACATAAGCACGAATAAAGTTCATGAAACAGCTCCTCTCTGTTTTACTGACTCCCAAAAAATAAAACTACACACAAATATTTTCAGCAAAGCAGGTCCCTCTGGCCTGCAAGCCGTCATAAAGGAAGGTCCCCCCCCTTCACGGCCCACGGGGTATTAGCCTAATTAATAAGCCCCAGCAGGGTGCCTCTGATGTATCTGCAGTCAGCAGACTCAGAGGCATCTGCGAACACCCTCCACGCCTCTCCTCAAGACAGGTGAGGAGGGTCACGTGCTCAAGCACTAGTCCTATTGTGAACGATGGGACAGCCAATACACTACCCAGACGAACACGTGACATGTCCGCACCTCAAGGAAGCAAGCTGACAGAGCCTCACGACAGGGAGCCTACATCAGACACCCTCAGGTAGCCACAAACTTCACACCTTCACAGCTGTGTTCAGCATGCTGTGGTTGAAATAAAGTCAGAGTCTAATCAGATCTCTCTTCCTGTTTTTAGAAGGGGACTGAGCTCTTTGTCACCAAATAATCTGAAGTCTGCCGAACCAAAGGGAACACCTCCACGTTCTCACGTTGCGGCCGTTCCTTTGTTATTAACGAGGGGCACGCAATGCCCAAGCCGTAGCCAGACAGCACGTGACCTCCTGCTATGTGCTGATCCAAAGCTGCTTTCAAAAATAATTCTCCCAACGGGCGAAATACAGAACTCGGTCGGTTTACTTGGTACCAACGTTCCATTAAAGCCAAGGACCAGTAGACTGGACCACTCCAGAAAACGGATTGGAGTTAGGAGGTCTGCTCATTTACATAATAATAATAATAATTAATTCAATTTATAATGCACTTTTCATTACTGAAAATCTCAAAGTGCTACACATATATTGAATGCTACACACATTCATAAACCGGTGGCGGCAGACTACCATGCAAGGTGTTTTCCAGTCCTACCGGGAGCAACTCGGGGTTAAGTGTCTTGCCCAAGGACACAGCGACACATGGTGCGGGTCCCGGGAGTCGAACAGCCAACTTTCCGATCGGAAGACGACTGCCCTTACCACTACGCCACGGCCGCCCTAACTCGCAGCCTCAGAACTTGGAGGAGGATAATAGATTTTCTGTTCCAAACCTGTCCAATAAGGATGACAGGTTACATCTGCCCCCAATTACCCCTGAGCAAGATGACTTGGGGACAATTCGGCAAGGAGGCCTCCTTCCCAACCTGGTTGAATCCCAGGGGTTAATACCCTCTGTGTCACCAGAAGGGGCACTACAGCCACTTAGGACAGGAACTGCCAAAAGTATCAGCTTGTTGGCTGAAAGGAACAGATTAATGGCAGCAGGCCTGCCAGAAAACGTGGTATTAACCATACAGAATGCCCGGGCTGGATCAGCACAATCTTTATACGCACAAAAGTGGCATATTTTTAAAGCCTGGTGCTCAGAAAAAAATATTATTTCTTATGCATGCAACTTGGCTCAGCTCTTGACTTTCCTTCAGGACTTACTGGAAAATGGTCGTTCTCATTCAACAATTAAAGTTTTCCTATCAGCTATTTCAGCCTGTCACGAAGGCTGGAGACATAGGACACCTGGAGCATATCCAATCATAATAAGATTTATGAAGGGTGCCCTTCGGACTAAACCACCCAGCAGGACCCCGACCCCAGGTTGGGATCTTGGCCTGGTCCTGAGGGCTCTCTGTGACCCTCCATTCCAAGCCACTGAGTGAGGTTAAGATAAATTTACTATCTTATAAAACTGCTCTACTTCTGGCACTTTGCTCGGCGAAACGCGTGGGTGACCTCCATGCATTGTCTGTACATCCAATGTGTACCAGATTCGCCCTGGACGGGTCAAAGGTCACACTAAGGCCTAATCCCGCATACATTCCCAAGGTCTGGACTTTGAACCATAGGAGTCTAGACTTCGATCTCTCCTCCTTTCCACCGGCTCCTGTTCTGACTCAGGAACAGGAAAGACTGAAGGCTCTCTGCCCAGTGAGGGCTTTACGCACCTACATGCAGAGAACAGCTGAATGGAGGAAAACAAACCAACTGTTCGTATGCTTTGCAGCACCTGCTACCGGGAGAGCCCTATCAAAACAACGCCTCTCACATTGGGTGACTGAGGCCATTAAAAGGGCGTACAGAAGCAAAGGTCAACAGGTGCCCTCTGGAGTGCATGCTCACTCCACTAGGGGCTTAGCCACTTCCGGGTCATTGTGCAAGGGTGTACCAGTCGCAGACATCTGTGCTACTGCGAATTGGAGCTCATTAAATACTTTTCCAAAGCACTACAGTTTGGATGTTACTTCGGGTGATGTCACTCAGGCTGTCCTTTCTAACACACAGTAGAAAGCCTTAGGATACCTGCTGGTCAAGGCCAGACGTTCACTCTAGCATGCATTTTACTGAGCATTTCAAGAGCGTGATTGGATTACGTTCCCATAGCAAGTATGTTGCACTGAGAGACCGACTGAAAGGGAACTGAAAGTTATGCACCATAACTCATGTTCCCTGAAGGAAAGGAACGAGGTGCAACATAACTGGCCCTTTTCAATGCTGAAAGCTCGGTGAAGTGCAATTTTTGGAGAAAGATTGACGGGCGTCAGCTGCTTAAGTACCTAGATGGCGGGGCCTCTGGCGCGGCGGTGACGCCCCTGCCGTAAAGGCGTGAGTATATTCCTTCAGGTTATCGTGTGGGAGCGCAATTCCCATAGCAAGTATGTTGCACCTCGTTCCCTTCCTTCAGGGAACATGAGTTATGGTGCATAACTTTCAGTTTTCTATCCTGTGTGAACTATCATGTGTCTGTTTAAATTAGACTTCAGTCCAAAATTTTGTCCACAAAGATCACAAGCAAATGCTTTCTGTCCTGTGTGAACTATCATGTGTTTATTTAATGTTGACTTCTCTCCAAACCTTTGTCCACAAAGATCACAAGCAAATGCTTTCCGTCCTGTGTGAACTATTGTTATGTACCCTGGGGGTGAGAGAGTTTTAAAAACATCATTGTTGTTTTTATTTAGGCTGCAGTTTGCTGCTGAACCCAGCAGCCTGCTGAAAGCACCTTTTTTTTTACTCAGCACCTCTCTAATCAGGCTTAATTGGTTGCTTCTGCTACCACCTGCTGCAACTCCCTTCTCAAGTCTGAAGCTGAGAACTGAGAGGCACGGAGGTTTGTCTAAACAAACGGAGGTTTGCTGCATGAAGCAGTTTGAAGAGAAGCAGAGCTTCTGGTGAAGTGATCTGTGAAACAGATTGTTGGGTCCAAGGGTGCTCTCCGTCCACCTTTGGCCATTTGGTGAGTACTCCTAGAAGGGAGTTTGTTTGAGTCAAGGCTCTTTAGTTTTGGTGCTGACTAATAGCATGTGTGGAGCAAAGATTGCTCGTGTGACAGCTCTGGTGCAAACTAGAGCTGTGTTTGTTAGAGCAGGTGCAGCTGCTCGTGTGAGGTGGTGTTGCTAGTAACTGCTAGTGTTTTTTTCTTTTTTTCCTCTAGTTTACATGAGAGGTGTGGACTTGAGCCCAGAGGTTCAAGTGTGTTTAGGTTGGAGCTGTAGGGTTTGAGACTTGTCAGTAGGACAGTTGTGTTTTTTCCTCATTATTATTTTTATAACTTTGCATGATCAGGTGGGCCTGGTAGTCCCATTTTCGCCTTTTGTTTAATATTTTAGGCCAAGTGGTTTTGTACAGGTAGATTGTGGTCTGGACCAGCTTCTACGGCCCTGTACAGGGTTGGCCTGGGTTGGACTGCATTATATTAAGTTTTGCCAGCTCATCTGATCCAACTTTCAGTTGTCACTTTGTTTTCTTTATTTTCCTGACGTGGGGGCCAGAAGAAGGGCGATCGGCTCCTGACCTGAGGGAGTCAGCCTGGGATGACCTCGTCTTCGACGGAAGACATTAGTTTAGTTTAAATAAACTTTTGATATAAACCTTTTTCTGTGTCCTGCGTCCATCTTATATGTTGTGACTTTTACCGGTAGTAACATATTTTGGGGGCTCGTCCGGGATGAACTAATTGATTAAATGAGCTAGGTTTTGATTAGACTCACAGTTGCATTAGGCTTGCTCCTGGCTGTGTTCTGTGCACCTGCTATGCATGTTTGTGGTGGTCTGACATTGTTTGAGCTTCGATGCTTAAAAATGTAATGGGGGCTCATCGCTGAGCAAGTTCTGATGAGTGTTTGTGAAACTGCTGAGTTTCTGTGAGTTTTGTGTGGTGCCCAGCTGATCCACCTGTGGTGCTGGATTTGATAGACAACAGCAGAGTTGTCTATGTTTATATTTATTGAGGGCTTGTTTGATAGTCCTGTAAAGTTTGTTACCCCATATTCTGAAGGGCTTGTGTTCAGCAGTTTGAAACTGACTGAAGTTTCCCTTTGGAGCTGATTGCGGAGTGCCGTCAGTTGTGTGTGAATATGAACGTGCTGTGTTCAGGACAGCTTGGACTCTTTTTTTTGCTGTTTACAGAGTGAGTTTGAAGAAGTGTACAGCTTAAAAGCTGTTTGTGTCTGCATCATGGCGTTTAATGTAAAGAAATTTATTGAACAGCCCACAGTGCAGGTCTTTGCTGACTGCACTATAGAACAAATGTTGAGTGTGGCAGAACACGTCAACATTAATGTAAGAGGCTTCATGCATGAAAAACATTTTAAAGGTGAACTGTTGGCTAAATTATTCATGCTTGATATTTTTCCTGAGATAGATGAAGCAGAACGTCAAAAGGAAAAAGAATATGAAGTTGCTTTCAGAAAAAAACTGCACGATGAACAAATAAGGAAAGAAAAAGAGCTTATTTTTGAGCAGTTCGAAATTAACCGAAGAAACTTAATGATTAAACATCAAGCTTCTTTAAAGGAACAAGAGCTTGAGCAACAAAGACTTCAAGCTGCTTTTCAGGAGAAGAAGCGTCTTCTGGAGCAAGAAAGATTGGAGCTGCAGAGAACGTTTGAGCTCCAAGCTGAACTGAAAAAGCAACGTTCCTGCCCCACTGCCTGTCATCCGGTGGCGCCTCTGGAACCTCAACAGGAGGAGACGCCTCAAGACTCTCAACCGGAGGAAGAGAATGAAGATGTTGATTTAAGTGACAGCTTTATGATGATCTCTGAAGCAGAACAGATTCCAGTGAAGGAGGAGAAACTTTTGCTGTCCAGACAACGGCTTATTGAACTTCAGGAAGAAGACGGCATTGACATGGGAGACAGTCTTCATCTGCTATTTAAAACTGAACAAACCCCAGTTCAGTCAAATGAGGATCTGAAGAACTCAGAAGAGGTGAAGACGCATGTGTCAAGTTCTCCTGTTTATTTGTGTTCCCTTCCAGCCACTACAGAAAATTTTGAAAGACTGTTGCTGAATGATGTGGGGCCTTGGCCTCAACAAGAAGCATGAGATGAGTTTGAAGAAAAAGACTTGTTCCTGACTTTGCCGCATGAGAAATTGACACCTCATGTTGATCATTACACTTTGTCTAACCCTCTCTCTTGTGTTTTCAGAGTAGCTGAAATCAAATCTGTTACTCCTGACCAGTAATTGGTGTCACAATTGAATGGAGAGAGCTATCCAACACTAACCAGTGCTGGTACAGAGGAGATCAATTCCTCCCTGCCTGCAAACAAAAGTCGACTCTCTTCTTCACGGACTGACTGCATCAGAAATGGTGTTAGTTGTTGTCAAGAAAAACAAAAGCTTTTCAGAATAAAGTCAGATCAGAGATGCCTTTTTGGTTTTAAAAGATTTTGAGTGTTACTGTAGAATATTTGTTAACGGTTTTTATGGACTAGTTTTTAATGATGTTTTTAGTCCATTCAAGTGATTTGACCACTACAATTTAAACCTCTACGGCCCTTTTTTATTTTTGTATGAGCGAATGTGTGTTTCCCCTCACATCCACATCACACTCATACAACAATACTTGCGGTGGAGGTGTTATGTACCCTGGGGGTGAGAGAGTTTTAAAAACATAATTGTTGTTTTTATTTAGGCTGCAGTTTGCTGCTTAACCCAGCAGCCTGCTGAAAGCATCTTTTTTTTTTACTCAGCACCTCTCTAATCAGGCTTAATTGGTTGCTGCTGCTACCACCTGTTGCAACTCCCTTCTTAAGTCTGAAGCTGAGAACGGAGAGGCACAGAGGTTTGTCTAAACAAATGGAGGTTTGTTGCATGAAGCAGTTTGAAGAGAAGCAGAGCTTCTGGTGAAGTGATCTGTGAAACAGATTGTTGGGTCCAAGGGTGCTCTCCGTCCACCTTTGGCCATTTGGTGAGTACTCCTAGAAGGGAGTTTGTTTGAGTCAAGACTCTTTAGTTTTGGTGCTGACTAATAGCGTGTGAGGTGGTGTTGCTAGTAACTGCTAGTGTTTTTCTTTTTTTCCTCTAGTTTACCTGAGAGGTGTGGACTTGAGCCCAGAGGTTCAAGTGTGTTTAGGTTGGAGCTGTAGGGTTTGAGACTATCAGTAGGACAGTTGTTGTGTTTTTTCCTCATTATTATTTTTATAACTTTGCATGATCAGGTGGGCCTGGTAGTCCCATTTTCGCCTTTTGTTTAATATTTTAGGCCAAGTGGTTTTGTACAGGTAGATTGTGGTCTGGACCAGCTTCTACGGCCCTGTACAGGGTTGGCCTGGGTTGGACTGCATTATATTAAGTTTGGCCAGCTCATCTGATCCAACTTTCAGTTGTCACTTTGTTTTCTTTATTTTCCTGACGTGGGAGCCAGAAGGACAATCGGCTCCTGACCTGAGGGAATCAGCCTGGGATGACCTCGTCTTCGACGGAAGACATTAGTTTAGTTTAAATAAACTTTTGATATAAACCTTTTTCTGTGTCCTGCGTCCATCTTTTATGTTGTGACTTTTACCGGTCGTAAAAACTATCATGTGTTTGTTTAAAGTTGACTTCTCTCCAAACCTTTGTCCACAAAGATCACAAGCAAATGCTTTCTGTCCTGTGTGAACTATCATGTGCTTATTTAACGTTGACTTCTCTCCAAACCTTTGTCCATAAAGATCACAAGCAAATGCTTTCTGTCCTGTGTGAACTATCATGTGTTTGTTTAAAGTTGACTTCTGTCCAAACCTTTGTCCACAAAGATCACAAGCAAATGCTTTCTGTCCTGTGTGAACTATCATGTGTGTGTTTAAAGTTGACTTCTGTCCAAACCTTTGTCCACAAAGATCACAAGCAAATGCTTTCTGTCCTGTGTGAACTATCATGTGTGTGTTTAAAGTTGACTTCTGTCCAAACCTTTGTCCACAAAGATCACAAGCAAATGCTTTCTGTCCTGTGTGAACTATCATGTGTGTGTTTAAAGTTGACTTCTGTCCAAACCTTTGTCCACAAAGATCACAAGCAAATGCTTTCTGTCCTGTGTGAACTATCATGTGTGTGTTTAAAGTTGACTTCTGTCCAAACCTTTGTCCACAAAGATCACAAGCAAATGCTTTCTGTCCTGTGTGAACTATCATGTGTTTGTTTAAAGTTGACTTCTGTCCAAACCTTTGTCCACAAAGATCACAAGCAAATGCTTTCTGTCCTGTGTGAACTATCATGTGTGTGTTTAAAGTTGACTTCTGTCCAAACCTTTGTCCACAAAGATCACAAGCAAATGCTTTCTGTCCTGTGTGAACTATCATGTGTGTGTTTAAAGTTGACTTCTGTCCAAACCTTTGTCCACAAAGATCACAAGCAAATGCTTTCTGTCCTGTGTGAACTATCATGTGTGTGTTTAAAGTTGACTTCTGTCCAAACCTTTGTCCACAAAGATCACAAGCAAATGCTTTCTGTCCTGTGTGAACTATCATGTGTTTGTTTAAATTGACTTCTGTCCAAACCTTTGTCCACAAAGATCACAAGCAAATGCTTTCTGTCCTGTGTGAACTATCATGTGTGTGTTTAAAGTTGACTTCTGTCCAAACCTTTGTCCACAAAGATCACAAGCAAATGCTTTCTGTCCTGTGTGAACTATCATGTGTTTGTTTAAATTGACTTCTGTCCAAACCTTTGTCCACAAAGATCACAAGCAAATGCTTTCTGTCCTGTGTGAACTATCATGTGTGTGTTTAAAGTTGACTTCTGTCCAAACCTTTGTCCACAAAGATCACAAGCAAATGCTTTCTGTCCTGTGTGAACTATCATGTGTGTGTTTAAATTGACTTCTGTCCAAACCTTTGTCCACAAAGATCACAAGCAAATGCTTTCTGTCCTGTGTGAACTATCATGTGTGTGTTTAAAGTTGACTTCTGTCCAAACCTTTGTCCACAAAGATCACAAGCAAATGCTTTCTGTCCTGTGTGAACTATCATGTGTGTGTTTAAAGTTGACTTCTGTCCAAACCTTTGTCCACAAAGATCACAAGCAAATGCTTTCTGTCCTGTGTGAACTATCATGTGTGTTTAAAGTTGACTTCTGTCCAAACCTTTGTCCACAAAGATCACAAGCAAATGCTTTCTGTCCTGTGTGAACTATCATGTGTGTGTTTAAAGTTGACTTCCGTCCAAACCTTTGTCCACAAAGATCACAAGCAAATGCTTTCTGTCCTGTGTGAACTATCATGTGTGTGTTTAAATTGACTTCTGTCCAAACCTTTGTCCACAAAGATCACAAGCAAATGCTTTCTGTCCTGTGTGAACTATCATGTGTGTGTTTAAATTTGACTTCTGTCCAAACCTTTGTCCACAAAGATCACAAGCAAATGCTTTCTGTCCTGTGTGAACTATCATGTGTGTGTTTAAAGTTGACTTCTGTCCAAACCTTTGTCCACAAAGATCACAAGCAAATGCTTTCTGTCCTGTGTGAACTATCATGTGTGTGTTTAAAGTTGACTTCTGTCCAAACCTTTGTCCACAAAGATCACAAACAAATGCTTTCTGTCCTGTGTGAACTATCATGTGTGTATTTAGATGATCCTTTCTGTTAAATCTTTTTCCACAGTCTTTACAACTAAATGAGGTCTGTCTTGACTGTCTTTTCTCGACTGAGCCTCCAGTTTTCTTCACTTCAACACATTCGTTGACAACCAAACAACTTGAAGACATCACTGACTGACTTGTCTTGTGAAATTGTTTCCCATGCTCAGTGAAGCTGCAAGACTTCTTGACAGTGTGTACGTCTGACTCAGGAGCTCTGTTCTTCTTCCAGTTTTTGTCACTGTCTTCAGGTTCTGATCCATAGTCTGATAAGTCTTTTAGCTGAGAGTCAGAGTCATGTACATCATCATCATCATCATCATCATCATCATCATCATCATCATCATCATCATCTGAAGAGCTGCAATCATCTCCATAAGTATCTACGTGTAGATCTGGGTTCCTGGTAGTCTCTGTTCTTCCACAGTCCTCTCCACCAGTTGCTATTTTCATCTGGTCAACTGAGCTGCTGGTTGGAAGATCTTCCTCTTTTACTTGGTGCTGATAAAGCTGTAAAAACAGAGGTTTCTTTTCATCTTCCTCACTCTTCAAAAGGAACAGCAGTGAATGTCATCAGTGTCATCAGTCTCCTTTTTCACACAAAACTGCTCTACCTCTTGACTGGTCCACAGTTGCTCCTCTTCCTCCTTTTTGTTGAGGATATCTGGATCCTGTTGGTCCACACCAAGCATCCGTACTTCAAGAGCTTCTTCTTTAACCAGCCCCATCTGCTGAACATCTGCAGGGAACACTGAAAACATGAACATCAGGCACAATTATAACTTTATATTCACACATACAGTGTTGCTTGAAAGTTTATAAAGCCTTTAAAGAGGTGCTCACCTCAAAATTAACTTTTTTTAGCTGATAAACTCCCTAGAATGTGTGTAAAATGTTGTATAGCACTATGTCTGTTCATTTTCATGTTTTTGTGCGTATTTGTTTAAATCGGCAATATTTTGTCTAAAAACGTGTTTTCGGTAATCCTATGGGTTGAACTTAGGTATTGCACCTTAATTTTCTTATTGGTCAAGGACTGTTCACTCTGACATGTCTTGTACACTCTGACATAACATGCTCTGCTGCCTGAGTATAAAAGTGGAGCCACTCCCACGAGAAGGTCACCCCCCCTGCAGAGCTCAGGGCGGAGTTGGATTAGCTTTAGCAACATAGCATTAGCATTGAAGAGCGACAATGTTCCAAGAAAGCTCTTCAAACTGATGTTCACCCACCCTAACACCATCAGGGTACAATCCATTTGGAGGTAAGTACCATTTTACACCTTTCTATTCCATAATTTATCTTTTGAGTATATGACGCGTTTCTTCATGTGCTGTGTGTGCGACCTGCAACGTTGCTTCGTAGTGGCTGGCCCCACATATGGTTTTTATGAACACCGCAGAGTGTGTGTGAACTCTTATGAACTCGGTTAAGGAAGACCGCAACATCAAAAAACAATGGAGACTAGCTGTTGCTAATGTTAGCTGTTGTACGGGTTATGTGTCGTTGTGTCCTTGGGCAAGACACTTAACCCCCAGTTGCTCCCGGTAGGACTGGAAAGCACCTTGCATGGTAGTCTGCCGCTACCGGTGTATGAATGTGTGTAGCATTCAATGTGTGTAGCGCTTTGAGATTTTCACTAATGAAAAGCGCGTTATAAATTGAATTCATTATTATTATTATTATTATTATTATGATTTAGTCCCGGTGTCCTTTTGCTGTAAATAATGTTATGGATCAAAGGCATTTATAAAATAATATTTACTAGGTGAATGAATATCACGGTCATGTTTTAAATAGCCCAAAGACCCATTATGATGAGTTCAATTAATGGAAACAATGTTCCCTCGCCCGGACGCGGGTCACCGGGGCCCCACTCTGGAGCCAGGCCCGGAGGAGGGTCATGTTGGCGAGCGCCTGGTGGCCGGGCTTTTACCCATGGAGCTCGGCCGGGCACAGCCCGAAGAGGAGACGTGGGTCCCCCTTCCCATAGGCTCACCACCTGTGAGAGGGGCCAAAGGGGTCGGGTGCATTGTGGAATGGGTGGTGGCCGAGGGCGGGGACCCTGGCGGTCTGATCCTCGGCTACAGAAGCTGGCCATTGGGACATGGAATGTCACCTCTCTGGTGGGGAAGGAGCCTGAGCTAGTGTGTGAGGTTGAGAGGTTCCGGCTAGAAATAGTCGGACTCACCTCAACGCATGGCTCTGGCTCTGGAACCAGTTTCCTTGAGAGGGGTTGGACACTCTTCCACTCTGGAGTTGCCCCTGGTGAGAGGCGCCGAGCAGGAGTGGGCATACTTGTTGCCCCCCATCTTGGTGCCTGTACGTTGGGGTTCACCCCGGTGAACGAGAGGGTAGCCTCCCTTCGCCTACGTGTGGGGGGACGGGCTCTGACTGTTGTTTGTGCCTATGCGCCAAACGGCAGCGCAGATTACCCACCCTTTTTGGAGTCCTTGGAGGGGGTATTGGAGGGTGCGCCTCCTGGGGACTCCCTTGTTCTGCTGGGGGACTTCAACGCTCACGTGGGCAATGACAGTGAGACCTGGAGGGGTGTGGTTGGGAGGAACGGCCCCCCTGATCTGAACCCGAGTGGTGTTCTGTTGTTGGACTTCTGTGCTCGTCATGGATTGTCCATAACGAACACCATGTTCAGGCATAAGGGTGTCCATATGTGCTCTTGGCACCAGGACACCCTAGGTCGTAGTTCGATGATCGACTTTGTTGTCGTCTCATCTGATCTGCGGCCGCATGTCCTGGACACTCGGGTGAAGAGAGGGGCGGAGCTGTCAACTGACCACTACCTGGTGGTGAGTTGGCTCCGATGGTGGGGGAGGATGCCGGTCAGACCTGGCAGACCCAAACGTATTGTGAGGGTCTGCTGGGAACGTCTGGCAGAGTCTCCCGTAAGACGGAGCTTTAACTCCCACCTCCGGGAGAGCTTTGAACACGTTCCGAGGGAGGCGGGGGACATTGAGCCCGAGTGGGCCATGTTCCGCGCCTCTATTGTCGAGGCAGCTTATCGGAGTTGTGGCCGCAAGGTTGTTGGTGCCTGTCGTGGTGGCAATCCTCGAACCCGGTGGTGGACGCCAGCGGTGAGGGATGCTGTCAAGCTGAAGAAGGAGTCCTATTGGGCCTTTTTGGCCTGTGGGACCCCGGAAGCAGCAGATAGGTACCGGCAGTCCAAGCGGCATGCGGCTCGGGTGGTTGCTGAGGCAAAAACTCGGGCGTGGGAGGAGTTCGGAGAGGCCATGGAGAATGACTTCCGTACGGCTTCGAGGCGATTCTGGTCCACCATCCGGCGTCTCAGGGGGGGAAAGCGGTACGCGACCAACACCATTTATGGTGGGGATGGCGTGCTGTTGACCTCAACTCGGGATGTTGTGAGTCGGTGGGCGGAATACTTCGAAGACCTCCTCAATCCTACTGGCACGTCTTCCACTGAGGAAGCGGAGCCTGGGGACTTTGGGTCGGGCTCTCCAATCTCTGGTGCTGAGGTCGCCGAGGTGGTTAAAAAGCTCCGCGGTGGCAGGGCTCCGGGGGTGGATGAGATTCGTCCTGAGTTCCTTAGGGCTCTGGATGTTGTGGGGTTGTGTTGGCTTACGCGACTCTGCAATATCGCGTGGACATCGGGGGCAGTTCCCTTGGATTGGCAGACTGGGGTGGTGGTTCCCCTATTCAAAAAGGGGGACCGTAGGGTGTGTTCCAACTATAGGGGGATCACACTCTTAAGCCTCCCTGGTAAGGTCTATTCAGGGGTTCTGGAGAGGAGGGTCCGTCGGATAGTCGAACCTCGGATTCAGGAGGAGCAGTGTGGTTTTCGTCCTGGTCGTGGAACACTAGACCAGCTCTACACCCTCAACAGGGTCCTGGAGGGTGCGTGGGAGTTTGCCCAACCAGTTTACATGTGCTTTGTGGACTTGGAAAAGGCATTCGACCGCGTCCCTCGGGGGGTTCTGTGGGGGGTACTCCGGGAGTATGGGGTACCAGGCCCTTTGATATGGGCTGTTAGGTCCCTGTACGACCGGTGTCAGAGCTTGGTCCGCATTGCTGGCAGTAAGTCAGGCTCGTTTCCGGTGAGAGTTGGACTCCGCCAAGGTTGCCCTTTGTCACCGATTCTGTTCATAACTTTTATGGACAGAATTTCTAGGCGCAGCCAAGGTGTTGAGAGGATCCGTTTTGGTGGCCTTAGAATCGCTTCTCTGTTTTTTGCAGATGATGTGGTCCTATTGGCTTCATCAGATCGTGATCTACAGCTTTCGCTGGAGCGGTTTGCAGCTGAATGTGATGCGGCCGGGATGAGGATCAGTTCCTCCAAATCCGAGGCCATGGTCTTGAGCCGGAAAAGGGTAGCATGCCTTCTCCAGGTCGGGGAGGAGGTCCTGCCCCAAGTGGAGGAGTTTAAGTATCTCGGGGTCTTGTTCACGAATGAGGGAAAACTGGAGCGTGAGATCGATAGGCGGATAGGTGCAGCATCCGCAGTGAAGCGGGCGCTGTACCGGTCTGTCGTGGTGAAGAGAGAGCTGAGTCAAAAGGCAAAGCTCTCAATTTACCGATCGATCTATGTTCCTACCCTCATCTATGGTCATGAGCTCTGGGTTATGACCGAAAGAACGAGATCTCGGATACAAGCGGCTGAAATGAGTTTTCTCCGCAGGGTGTCTGGACTCTCCCTTAGAGATAGGGTGAGAAGCTCAGTCATCCGGGAGGGACTCGGAGTAGAGCCGCTGCTTCTCCACATCGAGAGGAGCCAGTTGAGGTGGCTCGGGCATCTGGTTAGGATGCCTCCTGGACGCCTCCCTGGTGAGGTGTTCCGGGCATGTCCCACCGGGAGGAGACCCAGAGGAAGACCCAGGACACGCTGGAGGGACTATGTTTCTCGGCTGGCCTGGGAACGCCTTGGGATTCCCCCAGAGGAGCTGCTCCAAGTGGCTGGGGAGAGGGAAGTCTGGGCCTCCCTACTTAGGCTGCTACCCCCGCGACCCGACCCCGGATAAGCGGAAGAAAATGGATGGATGGATGGATGTTTTAAATAAAAAAATGTGTAAGCATGCAATTATTGTTATATTAACAGCTTGTGTGTTTACATTATATTAACCCAGCAGGAAACCTTCAGCTCTGTGCTGCAATAGTTTGCACTGGGTCATCCTTTCGATAGATCAACAAGGTGATAAAACAGTAATGTTTCTCAATTATGTTTGTTTGTAAGGTGATTAAAATTGTGTTGTTTTTTAGTTCCATGAGGCGTTCAGCATCCAGGGAATCTCTGAGCCGTGCTTCCACAGACATCAAGCTTGATTGGAGACATGTTGACATGTCACTTTGGAGGTGACAGAGAGCTGATTCACCAGGTATTCATGTTTTATTTATTACAGGTACTCCAATTAACCTAGTAGACTTTTATTATGGCGGATATTATATAAAATAAAATAAAAACGTTGTGGAAAAAGTCCATGCAACATTAATTTGTGTTTTTTTTGTTCATTGCTACCTGTCCCAACTTCTTTGGGATTTGTTGACACTGTGAAATTTTGAATCAACTTTTTTTTTCCTTTAAAATGTTACATTTACTCAGATTAAACTTTTGATCTGTCATCTATGTTGTATTATGAATACAATTGACATTTGCCATCTCCACATAATTAAATTTCGTTTTTATTCACAATTTGTTTAGTGCCCCAACTTTTTTGGAATCCGGTATGTATATGTAACGTTTAAAAAAAAGTTTGTTGCTCTTCTTGCCAACTGTGATATCTCATTTCCTCTGTTCAGGACTGCAAATATCCAGGGTCAGGGGAAGGAGTGACCTTCCACTGCACCTCCTGTCCCAATTGCCTCCATCCGTGAGGACACTCCAGGCCTAAGCACATCAGTGGGTGACCAGGACGACCAGGAGTTTGAAAAATGTGTTTTTCTTTGTTTTGTTTTCATTTTGAAAAAAATAAAAAAATAAAATTGATTACAAAAACTAGTTGTTTATAATTCATTTTATTAACAGTAAGTTAATTCAAAACAACAAAAGGTTCTGTGTCGTGTCAGCCCTGCAAACCCACGGGACACCGCCTCCAGGTCATCTGGGTTTTTAGGCAGGTGGATGACACCACCTCTTCTGTATGATGCAGTAGACAGCAGAACAAGGCATCCCAAACACTCGAGACCACCTGCAGGATGCTCCACCTGCCAGTGGCAGGTGCTGTAGCACCCCAACCATGTCGTGGATCCAGGTCCAGGAGATGAAGCAAAGTGTTGCCAGAGACTCCCTGCATCATCAGAAATCTGGTCTAGGATCTTCTTGGTTAAAGTAACAGTCCAGGACTGGGACAGTCAGGTTAATCCTCCAGTACAAGGGTCTGGTCTGGTTCAGGAAATGTAGAGAACAAAAACATAATTACCGGTAGTTAAAGATTAAATATTTTATAAGATATTAAAGCATTATCTTAATAATGAGGCTTAAGGTAAATATACTGATGCTCATCGAAAACACAAGTGCTATTTTATTAATAAAAGAAATGAAAGACCCTGTTTTTAACATTTTTACAACCACTTTATGTACTAATGGATTTTATACAATAGAATATTGGAAAATGTTATGCTGTATTCTAAATTAAAAATAAGTTATAAATATTATACTATATTGTTTTATTAAATTATTAGTAAATTAAGAAGATAAATTTAGATATTTATTATGCACAAGTTAACATAGTTAATACTGTCAGTCACTGAAATTACAAATCTTACAAAACGCGTAATTGTGCCCCACCCTACTCTTCTTTAGCAAAGTAAAGATGCTGATCTGTTTTCTTGTTGCTGTGTTCATCTGTGACCATCTGCTCATACAGACTCATGTTCGTGCTGCTGTTTATAATGATGTTTTTCCACTACATTAGGGCTTAGTGTATTACTAGTTGATGTTTCTCTTAGTTAATTCTAGATGTTATTACTGTTTTTCTCTTGCATTTGTTGTTGGATGTAACTGGGACCCCGTGTACATAATCTCGTTTTCATCACATGTACCACATGCGGTGCAAATGACAATAAAGACTCTCTGACTCTGACTCTAAATTTGCTGTCCCATTTTTCAAGATATTTACACGAAGTCTTAACTTTTTTGGCAGGGACGCCTTCTCTCTCATTCCATTCATCCATCTCTGATGTGTTTTTCTGGGTTCCGCTGCCAGCACTAACCACCGAGGCTACTGCAAGTGGTAGTTCTCGCGAGGCTAGTGACATAATTCAGACGCACTGGAATGTTTTTTTTTTTTTTTTATATTACAATACGGGAAATTTCTGGGAAAATAATAATTTGGGATGACGACCGGAAAGAGGGGTAAAATCCGATAGTTTCCCGGCCAAAATGGGAGACTTGACAGGTATGTCCCTGAAAGAGATGACCTCTAGAAGGGAACATATGTTGTTCTAGAGCCTGAACATAGTTCTCCACATTAATGGTGCCTTTCCACATGCAAGCTGCCCATGCCACAAGCGCTCATGCAACCCCATACCATCAGTGATGTAGGTTTCTGAATGGAGCGTTGATAACAACTTGCCAGAACAATAAGCATATTAACGAGTTCTGAGCGGGGGTTTAGATATTAGCGTGGGAGAGAGACTCCGGTGCGACCGTCTACTCCATTTGCTTCCGGCGGAAGTCATAGGTAAATAATTTTGAAATAATTTCAGTTACGTAGGTGTTTGGCACTGTTCTTCCAGTGATTATGCTTAGATACAGTAGTTATTGTGTTAATTTTGAAGGTATAATGGTTGTAACCATGAGTCCAACAGCAAAGCTTCATGAAGACCCGTGAGGATCTTGCAGTCTGAGTGTGTGTTGAAAACAAGCTATATTCTGTGAAACACCATCTGCTGTCTAATTCTTGTACTACAACAAGAAAGCTACACACAGACGAGCAGTCTGGGGGTACAGTTCCTGACGATGAACGGTGGATGCCCTCGGCCAAATAACCAGAGTGTCTTATTTATGTACAAAATTATGATTGATCTTATATTGAATAAGTGCAGCTTAGAGACAGGTGCATTCTAAAGCCCAACAATTATGGTAATTTAGTTCATTACTGAAAAAACATCTTGACAAATCTCAGGAAAAAACCTGTAATATTGGATCATTTTCCTCCATAAATAAGCGACCAAGTATAATGTTTTTGTCTCATTTGTTTAACTGGGTTCTCTATCTACTTTATCTACTATATGTCCCACCGCGCTCTCTGAGGTCAGCAGACCAGATGCTTCTTTCAGTTCCAGAAGCCCATCGTAAGCTCAGTGGTGACAGGGTTTTCTCTGTTGCAGGTCCAAGACTGTGGAATAAGTTGCCACTGCATGTCAGGCAGGCTCCCAGACTCAGGCCCTGTTTACACGGCGCGTATTTTGAGTGGGACCGCTTCTTTCTCTCTGCGTCTTTGCTATCGTTGACACGAGTCCACAAAGAGGGGGGCTTTGACTCCGATGGTTTTTGAACCCAGCCTCCAGAGTGGAGGTTTTTCGCTGATCCCCCGTTGATAATGTAAACGTCTCCCGCGGAGCTTTTGTTTGAACACATGCGCGCCGCATGCACGCGCGGACAGCCGGCATTTCTAACAATGGCGGTGGACTGGACATGCACCACTTTCTGAACTACAACTGGTGGAATATATTTTGAGTGTCATATTTAATTAATCTACACCTGAATTACCTTTATCCGTGTTGGAAGAGACACAGCTGCCTGGATCCAGTTCTTATGTCGCTGCTTATTGAACGAGGCAAATTTACTTTCCTAAAGAAGAGTAGGGTGGGGCACAATTACGCGTTTTGTAAGATTTGTAACTGCGACTTTAGTGTCTCTCATGGGGGAAGGAACAATGTCCGTCAGCATGAAAAATCCGCCAAGCACAAACGCGGGCTAGACGCACAAAAACATGCCCAGGCGATGTCCCCATTTGTGACTAGAAATGCCACAGAGGCAGACCAGTTCATAAATGCGGAGGTTAAAATGGCAATGCTGTGCGCGAAAAACAACATTGCTTTTACCTTCTGTGATGACTTCAACAAATGTGTAGCTGAGATGTTCCCGGACTCTGTAATCGCACGAAGATACCGGTACTCAGCGGAAAAAACCAAGGCTACACAACTCATCAAAAGTAAGCTGCATTAAATTAGGTATATTGTGTATGCCTATTTGATAATGTTCCTTATACAATGTAGGGCGCATGTGTCAAACTCAAGGCCCGCGGGCCAGATGTGGCCCTCCACATCTTTTTGTGTGGCCCTTGAGAGCTTAAAAGGTCTGATTGTCACATAATCACTAAGTCAAAAGGGTTTTATATTATAACAGTGTAAGAAGTAGACATATATTTCTACATCTGTGCAAATATATATATGTAATATTTGTAAGTTGAATAAGTAAAAAATAAACAGTTATTTACCAATATGGAGTAGTTGTGTTTAATTTACATTACTGTACATTTAGTTAGATTTAACTACATTTATACTGTCTTACAGCTACATCTGGCCCTTTGAGGGCAACCATTAAGCTGATGTGGCCCTCGGTGGAAATTAGTTTGACACCCCTGATGTAGGGTAACTGTGTTAGCTAATCTAAGTCTGCAACAAATCTGTACAATAAGTCAGTGAATGACCGAGAGCCACATGAGTGAACATGAATAAGAAATTAAACTAAGATGTGTAATGAAAATAAAATGTAAATGTTTCACTTAAAGACAATCCATGTGTATATAAACTGAAAATATATTAAATAAATGTGCTTCAATTCTCTTTGGTGTTTTCATTTAGGTTCTATTAAAAGAACTGTACATATGTAAGAATGTTCACAGCATTTCAATGTCAACAAAGGTAGGCCTATGTAGGGATACAGCACTCTCATGTCCGTTACTGGATGTAAACCTCTTCACATCTCTCTGAAACTCTGAGTGTTACACTTTTCTTGAGGTCTGAAGGAGACAAGTGGACACTATTTTGTTACAATTGTTTTGAATTAAGAGACGCAAATCAGAAGATTCTCTTTAATTTGTGTTAATACAGAAGTAATCAACAGTATATTCTTAGTATGTGTATGATTTACTAAGCTGGTATATTTTAAATATGCCAAAGTTAAGAGAACATGTCAGAAGACTTTGTTTTAAACTGTCTGCTCTATGCAGAATAACTGTCTAAAGTTGACTGAACAATCCGTTCGTGTTTGTTTGAAGTGTTTTGGAACTAAGGAAAATTTGTAGACATAACTTGTTTTCTGTCTCCCGTCCTTTCTAAAAACAATTAATCTGTTCTCAAAACAAAGTTCCATGGTTTGTTCACACCTGCATTTTCTGACGCACGTTTCTCTTTATTTCCTGTCTGCCCCTATCTGTCAATCAGACTCACTGACTTGTAAAGTCACTCACTCTCTAGTGGTAGACAACCAATGAGCAGGAAGTATGTGACTAAGTCACACCCCCTTCTTAAAGGAACACTTCCTGTAGACTCTTCAGAGTGTTGAAGGGAATAACTAATAACAACTGTTTTTTCTCTGGAATCTGGTGAAACGTGGTGGTCATTTTGTCAATTAGACCTACGTTTCTCAGCAGAGTTACAGCAGAGTCTTGCGGTAACTCACTCCTTTCTAAAAGAAGTTGTTTTCTGAAAGTTTTATTTTGAGTCAGTCAGGAGCTGGCCCTGTTCCTACTGGGAAAAGCGCACTTCTGCTCATCTGAATCAGCCATACACACGCAGAAGTCAACTGGACGTCAACTAGACAACACAGTCCGTTAGTGTCCACAAAACTTCGTTGCTCTTATCTCCAGAGACGTATCGTCACCAGGTAAAGAGGCGTTGATTGTATGTTGAACGTGTGAGAAGTCCAGCTGGACCCGTTTGGGAAAGTGTCACCTTGCACATTTCAAAATAATTAACTTCTGTTAAACTTATCTTTCATTTCTATTTCCTCCTCCTTATTCTTATTTTTCCTAAGCCAGTAAACTTTTAAGTAAATGTGCCAACAGGGAGTTAAACATAACTTGTCTGTTTGTTTTCAATTTGAATTCTCGTCTAAAGTAGTTATTAAATCAGAGCTAATGTCGATACAAATGTTTAATGTACTTTTATGATTGTCTCAATAAAAGGTCTATCTTTTGGTGGATCAACATAAGTTGACGTCTCTCGTGAAATTACATTTTGTTTAGTCACGTTAAAAGCAATTTAAGCCGGAAAAAGAGTGAACTCGTGAATATTGATGATAGATTTGTGTAGATAAAATCTGTTCAAACCTTTCAAACCTTTCATCTAGAATATAGGTAAGTCAGTAAACTGACCATTTTCCTATATTATTACACCTATCAGATTGTGATCACATAACTGGTTTGTAAGTGGCTGCTAGGTAGTTATTTTAGATTTCTTGTAAACCTGTCTTAAAATGTAAGGGGTCCTGGACTTTGGTTGGGCTAGTGGGATGGCTCAGAGAACCCGGCAGAAAATTTCCCTTTTTTTAGAATCCAAAACTTGACAGGTACCGGTATGTTCAGGGAAGACCTTGCATTTTTCAACAAGATAATGCCAGACCACATTCTGCAGCAATCACAATATCATGGCTACGTAAGAGAAGGATCTGGGTACTGAAATGGCCAGCCTGCAGTCCAGATCTTTCACCTATAGAGAACATTTGGCACATCATAAAGAGAAAGGTGTGACAAAGAAGACGATTGAACAGTTAGAGGCCTGTATTAGAAATGAATGGACTTCCGGCTGAATGGCGGTGGGATAAGTTGTGTTTAGGTGCGCTCCTGCGGAACTGGCCTGTTTTCCAACTAATGCCTGGCACTTTCTTCCGATTTTGACCGCAAACAATAGACAACTTACACATTCTACGCATATCTCCTGTTCGATCGCCAAAATGAAATCAAAGCCTGCTAAAGGAGCTAAAGGAGTAAGTTCGATCGAAGCTCACCTGTGGCCTGCTCCTCGTGGCGGAACCTCGAGCTGTCCTGGGTCACCTCCTCCGTCTGATGCAGCAGCTACCGCTGCAGTTTGTGACGTCGGCAGCCTCAAACAGGAGCTGCTGGTGGCTCTCCGAGAGGACTTTACTGCTATAATTAAAGCAGAATTCCATGCCGCTCTGGGTGAAAGTCTCTCGTCGATCAACGCCGAGCTGTCCGCCTTCAAAAAGGAGCTATCATCGGGGCTAGCTGCAGTGCAGGAGAACTTCACGGGGCTAAAGCTAACGGTAGCAGAGGTGGAGAAGTCAGTCTCTACCTGCACAGATGACATCGTTAGCCTCCAGAAAAAAGTCGAGAGCCTCACGAAGACGGTGGCACAGCTGGAGGATAAATGTGACGATTTTGAATCCCGGTCCCGACGTCAGAACATCCGGATTATCGGTGTCCCGGAGGATGACCCTTCATCGGCTACAACGGCTGCGGTCTCCCGGATGCTAAAGGAGGCCTTCGGCTTCGAGGAGGAGCCGCTGCTGGATCACGCTCACCGCATCCCAGTACCCAAACCGAAAGCAGGCGAGCGGCCCCGTCCAATTGTGGCTAAGCTACACTACCACACGGACTGTGTGAAAATCCTGGCGAAGGCGAAGGAGCAGCAGCAGGTCAAAGTGAACGGTACAAATATCTTTGTGTTCCCCGACTACACTGCCAGAACGGCTCGCGCGCGGGCCGCCTTCACTGAGTGTCGCCGCAAGCTTCGCGGCGTCCAGGGGGTTCGGTTCGGCCTGCTCCACCCGGCCCGGCTGAAGATCACGCATGAGGGAACCACACGAGTGTTCACGTCCCCTGAAGAGGCGAGTGTGTACATCGAGTCGATTGCAAAATGAGAAATATAATTAGTGTACTTTGTTTTACACTCAGGGAATGTCAGTATTATTAGTCATTATTATTATTATTATTATTCATGTTTAAAAATATAATCAGAGTGCTCTGTTTACACTCACGGATTTAATGGGTAGAAATAATAATCAGTGTGCCTTTTCTTTCATACTCAGGGAACGTTATTATTATTAGTTATTATTATTATTATTATTATTCATGTTTAAAAATATAATCAGAGTGCTCTGCTTACACTCACGGATTTAATGGGTAGAAATAATAATCAGTGTGTTTTTTTTTCTCATACTCAGGGAACGTCAGTATTATTAGTTATTATTATTATTCATGTTTTAAAAATATAATCAGAGTGCTCTGTTTACACTCACGGATTTAATGGGTAGAAATAATAATCAGTGTGCTTTTTCTTTCATACCCAGAGAACGTTAGTATTATTAGTTATTAGTTAGTCATTCGTGTTTAAAAACATAATTAGAGTGCTTTGTTTACATTCACGGATTTAATGTTTAGAAATATAATTAGCCAGCTTTTTTTTCTTTCTTCTTTTATTTTTTTTTTCATAGTCGGGGAACGTTAGTATTATTAGTTATTATTACTATTCATGCTTAGAAATATAATTAGGGTGTTTTGTTTGCATCCACGGATTTAATGTTTATAATTATAATTACTGTGTATTGTTTGCATTCACGGTTTTAATGTTTAGAATTATAATCAGTGTGTTTTATTTACATTTAGGGATTTAATGTTTTGGATTATATGGTGGGCTTTGGTTCGCATTTGGGGAATGTTATTACTATTAGTTATTATTATTAACAATCACTGCTTTTTTAGTTGTTTTTTTTTGTTGTTGTTTGTTTTTTAAAGAGTTCTTGCTCTTCCAGATTAGTGCCTATTACATATTTTAAATTTTCTTTTCATTTAGCTAGTTCTGTGGGAGTCACCTGGTACAGGTTGTGATGTGGTGCCATTTGACCGTAAGGACAAGTTTTCTAGTGACTCCTGTTGGAGTCTGCACAGTCCCTTCATCTGGGGAAGGGCCAAGTGCAAGTGGGGGGGGGGTTTTTTTTCTCCTGGGGTGGGGGCGGGGATTGGGAAGGATGGCAATATTTTACAACCCTTATTATGAACAACAGGTCACATGGCTGTTGATTTGAAAGCTTCCTCGACATCATCTGCTGTCAGATTCCTAAGCTGGAATGTTAAAGGTCTTAACAATCCGGTGAAACGGTCTAAAATATATTCTCATATGAAACGCCTGAATCCAGACGTAATATTCCTACAGGAAACACATTTGCAAAATTCAAATCAGGTCAGGCTTAAATATCCATGGATTGGGGAGATTTACCACTCGAGCTTCAACTCAAAAGCCAGAGGAGTTGCCATACTATTTAATAAGAATATTCATTTTACAGCATCAAAAATAATGAAGGATACAAATGGCAGATTTCTTATAATCGCGGGCTCTCTGTTCCATACCCCCGTTTTATTAGTGAACATTTATGCACCAAACTTTGATAACCCAGACTTTATAAACAATTTAGTAAGCACACTTCCATATCTTGACACTCATCTGTTAATTTTAGCTGGGGACCTGAATTGTGTTATGAACACATCATTAGATCGCTCTTCGTCTCGGCCCTGCACACAGTCTAATATGTCTAAATCTATTTTGGATTTTATGTCCCAAAATGGATATGTAGATCCATGGAGGGCACAGAATCCACTAACAAGGACCTATTCTTTTTACTCGCAGGTGCACCAATCCTATTCCCGTATAGATTATTTTTTTGTTGACAGCTCTTTAATGCAGAGAGTCACTTCTTCTGAATACTATCCGATTGTTATCTCAGACCATTCTCCTCTAAGCATTGATATAAACTTTATAAATAAACCCCGTTCTAGTCCTCGTTGGAGATTTAATAGTCTCCTGTTATCAGATGAGCCATTTAATAAATTCATCTTATCAGCAATTGACGATTTCCTAATGTTCAATAAGAGCGATACAATTTCTCCCTCACTATTATGGGAAACATTAAAAGCCTATATTCGTGGTCAGATTATTTCTTTTTCAGCTAATGTCAATAAAAATCTACGCACTAAGATATCAGAAATATCAACAAAAATTCAGAATATTGACAGGCAAAATGCCGTTAATCCGTCACACGATTTGCTGAAACAGCGACAGGATCTTCAAATGGAACTTGATCTTTTAACAACATCTGATGCGGAGCGTCTCTTAATCCGATCTCGAGCCACTTATTATGAGCATGGGGAAAAACCAAGTAGACTTTTGGCACATCAACTGAAACGAAAGGCTAGCTCTCACACAATATCGCAAATCAAGGATCGATCGGGCAACCTTGTCTCAGACCCTGTCTCCATTAGTGACACCTTTAAAAAATTCTACTGCGATCTGTATAAATCTGAACTACAAGCAGACTCAAACGAGCTACTCGCCTTTCTTCAGAATATTGACATTCCTAGGATAGACAAATTGATTTCTGACCAACTTGAGGCTCCCATTAAATTAGAAGAAATATTAGAGTCAATTAAGAATATGCAAAGTGGTAAAACACCTGGCTCGGATGGTTTCTCTGCCGAATTTTTCAAAAAATTTAAAGATAAGATAGCCCCTCTTCTTCTCGAGGTTTATAATGAGTCATTCGGGCGTGGCCTGCTACCTCCCACCTTGACTCAAGCTTCAATCTCTCTCCTGTTAAAGAAGGATAAAGATCCTACTGCTTGCGAGTCTTATAGACCCCTTTCACTCTTGAATGTGGATTTTAAGATTTTGTCCAAAATACTCGCAACTCGGCTTGAGACAGTTCTCCCTCTGATTATCTCACAAGAACAAAATGGATTCATCAAAGGTCGCCAGTTGTTTTTTAATACCCGTACAATATTGAACACAATTTTTTCAACTCATTCCCCCAAGTCTCCTGAAGTGATAATTTCTCGACGCCAAGAAAGCTTTTGATCGAGAATGCGAGTATCTCTTTGCCGGTGGTGGTTTGTTCCTTAGTTTTTCAGAATTGTCTTCTAAATTTAATCTACCCACTTCACATTTGTTTCTTTATTTCCAAATTAGACATTGCGTTTCATCACGGTTTCCAAATTTTCCAACTTTGCCTACTGACCCACCATGGGTCGAATTCCTAGCTTTGAAGCCTAATCTGAAATCTCCTCTTTCTATTATTTATGGAAAACTTATGGCAATTGAGGCCGACTCATCAGGTAAAACCAGAACTGCATGGGAACGGGAATTGGGTGTTGAACTGTCAGAGTCATGGTGGGATAAAGTTATTCTCAGCATACGCCAGAGTACACCATGTGCCAGACTACAATTAATACAGTTTAAAGTAATAAATAGAGTACATTTTTCAAAGTCCCGTCTATCAAAAATTTTCCCTTCAATTTCAGATCAATGTGATAGATGTCAGGCCTCACCTTGCAACTT